>JAFLJL010000971.1:127738-130238 GCA_018398815.1 Conus ventricosus
TTTTTTTAATTTTTTTGTTTTTTCAAGAAACAATTTTGGGGTTTTGGGGTTTTTTCCCCCCCTTTTTTAAAAATTTTTGTTGTTTTTTGTTTTTGACTTAAATTTTTCTCAAGGGGGGTTCCATTTTTTTTGGTTTATTTTGGGGTTTTTGGGGGTTTGGAAAGAAATTTGTAGTTTTTTGTTTTTGAATTTTTTAAAAGGGCCTTTTCCCCCTTAAAAAATTTCTTTTTTTTCCCAATTTCCATGAAATAATTTCTTTTTTTTTTGTTTTTTTGTAAAATATGGTTAAATTCTTGACCCAATGAAGACAAAAAGGCCCCTTTGGCGTAAAGGGAATAAACGGAATTTATTTTCCCAAAAACCATTACTTTTGATGCAGTAAATTTTTCTTACAGTCAAATTTCAGTGGGTGCAGATAAAGTGATTGTACGGGTCTGCGGATTATTTCAAAATAGAACTCAAAGCGAACAGATGAAAGGACAGTTTTTGCAAAAATTCGGGGGGGCAATTGTAAAAAAATTTTATAAAACTTGAGGGGCAAGAAAATTTTTGTTACAAAATGCGACTTTTTTTAACTTTTTGATTATGGTAACGGGAAAAAAAAGGAATGATCTTGGTTTAAAGGAAATCAAAAATAATGAAGCACTAAAAACAAAATAGGCGTAAGATGCAAAAGCCGGAAAAAGTTTGTCTGTAAGTTATGCGTAGGAATCGCTTTTCCGCCCTTGGTTTTGAGTGTTAAAGTGCGCATGCCCCTTTTACTTTAAAGGGGGGGATTACAACAGATTGTCATAGAACTAATTTTAATGAATCAAACTTTTTATCAGATATCGCCCCGAAGAAAAGTACGTTTTTGACATCGCGTTAGAGTTTGCATTGTTGAAAACCCTCATTTTGAAAAGGTTTGTTTGAGAACCCCTTCGAAAAAATTAGAAATTATAAAAAGGTGTTACCATTCACTCCTAAAAGCAGGGAGGCACTATAGGGGAATTTTAGTTTTGTGCCCCGAAAGTTTTCACTAAAAGGATTTTATTGCTGTGCGAAGTAAAGAACATTTTAAAAAACAAATGAAAAAATTTCTTAATCCTAAAAAAAAAAGTGAATGTTCAATTGAGGGTAGTTAAACCAAAATTTCGCTAGCGGGCTTTAAAACCCTTTTCAGCATTTTTTGAAATAAAAAAAAATTTTTCGGAGGTGGGAGGCATAGAAGTCAACGTAGACCTTGTGTCTAAAGATCTTTTCACGGTTAGATTGATGATTATTTAACAAGAATACGGTTTATGGATTGCCTAAGGGTAACAGAGGAAATAGTTGATGGGGGGAGAGCGTTTAAAGAATTTAACTTCAAATTAAAAAAAAAAAGATGACGATAAACCCTTTAAGTATATTTTTTTTAATAATGATGGCGTGAAAATTTTAGATACAGATTAAAGATTACATTATAAATTATTTTTTATTTAAAAAGCATGTTGTTACGCATTATCCAAAAGCACCTACGCGCCAGCGCCCCCTAAAAAGAGGTAGGAAAACCCTGACATAAAAACTTTAGATAACCAAACTACCCGGCATGCTTCGTAGTGACACGTGAATTTTATTACTTCCGTGATTTTCATCGTTTTCTGCGCCCCTAAAAACATTTGCTAACTGCAATGTCTGCAAAACAGGTTTGGGCAGGCGCAATAAATAAAGTTGCGGTCCCTCCCTGCGTATTTTCAAGTGTTGGTGTGTACAAAATATCTATCTGAGTTTAAAACAAGGGTTTGGCCCCTTTAAATTTTTGGGGCGGTATTTGTTCGGGGGTTGATGGAAATGGGAAGTCAAAGAAGTTGGTTTTAAAAGTGTGATGGAAATTTTGGTAGGAATTTTGATGTCAAGTTGGCTGGTTGTATAAGTCATGGTTTAAAATTCCAATCAGCTGTCGCACTTTGGGTGATGACGTGTACATTTCAGGACTACATTTAGCGAGTCAACATGAAATGCTAAAAAACAAGAAAACACTTAGAGGCGTTTACTTAAGTAAAGCAGCAAATAACTTTATTCTTCTGTGGTAGTAAGACATTTCCTTTTTCACAGGTTTCCGGCGAGTTTCTTTACCTTCCCCTACACAGCAAATCCGTGAGGGTCGGCCTCTCGGGTTTGGGGGTCGTGTCACCTCCATCTCTACTGTCATCCCAGCCCATTCCTCTGCCTGGAGTGGGGACACACCTGGATCCGGTAGGATGCGTTCCGGTCTGGACGCCGACTCCATTCTTTTGCAGTCCGAGTGTGGCAGTTCCTCCGACTTCAGCTCTATCTTTTCTTCAGGGTGGGCAAGCATCTTGAGGGCTCACTGCCGTATATTATCTGCGTGTGACTTGCGAGTGTAGCTGGTGCCCGGTAGGTAGGGGACCGCCCTCTAAGATGCATCACGACTTTATTCCTGCTGCTTCATCTCAAGCGCTTCAGTGCAGGTCCTGTGTTTTGGGCGGTACATTGGTGTGAGGGCGTCGTGAAACGGAGA
>JAFLJL010000971.1:132738-145707 GCA_018398815.1 Conus ventricosus
CCAATGTCAAACACACACTACCCAATGTCAACACACACCCAGTAACACCCAATGTCAACACACACCAGTCAACACACCCAATGTCAACCACAGTAACACCAATGTCAACACACACCATAATGTCAACACACACAAACACCCAATGTCAACCACACAACACCAGTAACATCCAATGTCAACACACACACCAGTAACACCCAATGTCAACACACCCAATGTCAACACACCAGTAAACACCCCAATTGTCAACACACAGTAACTCCAATGTCAACACACACCCAATGTCAACACACACCCAGTAACACCCAATGTCAACACACACTCAATGTCAACACACACCAATGTCAACACACACCCAGTAACACCCAATGTCACACATCAAGTCAACACACCCAATGTCAACACACACCAGTAACACCCAATTTCAACACACCCAATGTCAACACATCCTAACCCAATGTCAAACACACACCAAGTCAAGTAACACTTTCTCTGTCGACAACAATCAAGACCGCACAGCGGCAAGCTCGCTTCTTTACGCCTTTTGCCAACGTGTGGACCAGTGTCGTATAATATCTTTTCGAAAGGCGAAAGGGTGAGTGAGTAAGTTCATAAACTTAGAGTCTGTTCACACTTGGTGATATTAGACTTTAAAATAAATAAAAAATAAATAAAATAAAAAAAGCAAGTGGAAGGGAAGCGTTTATAAAAATCTATTAATTGATGCATGGAGAGCACTTTTGCTATTTGCACGATTTCTGGTTTGTGGGTTATTGTTTTGATAGAATCGTGTATAGTCACATCCACGTTCGATTCTTTATACAATGAAGTTAATATTGAACAATGAAAAAGAATATGGTCCACTGATAAAAGATTTGGAACAACCACATGCTACACTTTGGGAAAACTTGGTTTTCCACGAATTGAGACGAAGCTTGTATATTAAAGATGACAAATATCGTGGACATGATAAGATTTCATACTTCTCTGGAAGGTGTTCACTGTTCACGCATTTTTCTAATAGCGAATTCATTTCTTGAACGTCAAGCTTTAAATTACTCTCAGGTGTTTTTCTTAACGCACCATCTCTAGCTAATTTATTTGCTGCTTCATTACCGGATATCCCACAGTGTGATGGAATCCAGCAAAACGATACCCCAATTCCTTTCAACATAATAACATGTATGTAATGTCTTATTTCAAAAAGTAAATCTGTTCTTATTTTTGATTCCCAATTTTGCAAGCTATATAGAACTGACTTTGAATCAACGCAAAAAAAGTATATTATAGACAGCAGTGTTATCGTCACACATAAAAATCAACGCAATAAGAATAGCATACAGTTCTGCCGTAAATATGGAGAACCCTTTTCCTAGAGAAAAGGATCTACGAAACTTCAACAATGGAATCACAAAACCAGACCCTGCAATGAGTCTAAAATCGAGCCATCTGTAAAAATCTTCAGATGATATGGATAAACGGTTTCAAGGCGTTCTTTTGCTTCACATGACAGAATATCAATGTCATCAACCTTCTTCATGTCGTGTAATCTATATCGAATTTAGCTTGGATATGCTCCCAATGAGGTATGCTTGGAACTATTGACATGTCTGAAATACTTTCAATATCAATGTTACACTTTTCAAATATTTCATTTGTATAATCCCTAACAGGCTGGGGAGAGGTAAGGTGTTGAGCCCTTTTAGGATAGTCCTTTTCAGAAATTACTAATACATCATGTTTGACAGAATTTGAAACATGTAGGTTTCTGGCAACATATTTAGCCGTTGCCAGTTTTCGTTGATCTGACAGTGGTAATAAGCTCGCTTCTTTATAAGTATTTAACGAATTCGTGTGTACGGGGACACCAAGTGCTAAAGGCGAAAGAGGAACTTACTTAGGGTGATGAAATTCGCTCTATGCATTACGTCGATCATCATGATGAGGACAGTTAAATGTTTCTAAATTGAATGAAACAAACATGTTGTTAAATAGCATGGTCAGTTAGTGTCACAATAGTCCCTCTGAACCCTACAACCAAGGTCAGTCAGTGTCACAGTAGTCCCTCTGAACCGTAAAAACAAGAGTTAGTGGGTGGTCGTACTGTCACATAGTCCCTCAAACCCCCCAAAAACCAAGAGTTTTTGTGCTGGCCCCGTACTGTCACAATGTCCCTCTACCTAAACCAAGAGTAGTGGGGCTGGCTCAGTTACTGTCAATAGTCCCCAAACCATAAACAAAGGGTCAGTTATTTAAAAAAAGTCCCTTGAAACCATACAACCCCTTAGTGTGGCGGGCTCGTTATGTCACATTTCCCCTCGCCGTAAAAATTTGGTCAGTTTTTGCCATAGTCCCTCTGAACCATAAAACCAAGGTTTCCTTGGGTACTTTTCCCCTCGAACCAGAAACCGGGGTCAGCAGTGTCCAGTGTCCCTCTAAACCGTACAACCAAGGTCTTTTGCTGTCAAATTCCCCTGAACCATAAAACCAAAGGGTCATTTTGGGTCACTACCCCTCGAAACCCTAAAAAAGGTCAGTTACTGTCACAATAGTCCCCTGAACCCGTACAAACAAGATTTATGTGGCTGGTCATTACTGCACAATAGTCCCTGAACCCAAACCCAAGATTTTGTGGGTGGTCGTTACGTAAAATTCCCCCTTGAATCCTAAAAACCAAAGTTAGTGGGGCTGGCTCAGTTACTGTCACAATAGTCCCTTTGAACGTAAAATCAAGGTCAGTTAGTGTACATAGCCCCTCTAAATCCTACAACCAAGAGTTATTGGGCGGGCTATTTGGGGTCCAAAGTCCCTCGAACCGTAAAAAAAGCCACAGTAAGGGGTTGTCGCAAAAGAAAAACGTCTCTATTTCATCATTTTTGCATTCAGAAATTTTTCACTAAGGGGCAACAAGAGTATGGAAAAAGGGAAAGGAATTAAAAAAACAAGTATGATCTACCTTTACCCTAAAAATTAAAAAAATAATCTATTCCAAATCATAGAAAAGCAAGCAATTGTAAAGTTTTGAAAAAACAACAAACCCTAAATAGACTACATACAGATAAAAAAAGATACGATAACTAAGGGGAAAAAGGTTTCTTTTAGATCCCCCCCGGATCCATACCTTACTTTAAAAGCTTTTTTAAAATTTGAAAATTTAAAAAAAGCATAATGTCTTCTCCTCGAATAAAAGCTGGGATTAGTGGAATTTCATATCGTTTTTTGCCATTTCCTTTGTGCTGGAAGCAAATTTTCTTCATCTTTTTTCCAAATTTTGGTTAAATGGGAAATCTTCCTATTTTCTGGGAAAAGGTTTTTGCATTTCCCTTTAAAAAACGGGAAACCCAGGGGTGCAATTTTAGTTACCGCCAATAGCATTAACATTCAATTGGAAAAAAATTTAGAAAGATATTTAAAAACGGTTTTACATTTTGCAAAAAAATACAATTTCCCACATCAAGAGGTTTCAGAAAAATTGAATAAATCGATCACCTTTTAAAACTTGAAATATTTTAAAAAACAAAAGCTCGTGAAAAAATACACTGTCACTTTTTTTTGACATCAAAAAGATATTAGTGTGTTCATTCTCGTTTCTTTAAAGTCGAAAAAATTTGGGATTTAAAGGTGCAATTATCAATTCACAAAATCTTTCTTATTTAGAGATAGTTTGTATAGGGTTGGGAAAGTTTTCTCTTCATTTAAAA
Source organism: Conus ventricosus (assembly GCA_018398815.1). Taxonomy (NCBI): domain Eukaryota; kingdom Metazoa; phylum Mollusca; class Gastropoda; order Neogastropoda; family Conidae; genus Conus; species Conus ventricosus. The sequence goes on from JAFLJL010000971.1 coordinate 136,440, forward strand.
ATATTGACTTTTCATCCCTCGGGGTCCGTTATTGCACTTATTTATTTACAAAATTTTATTCCGTCTTCCTAAAATACTACTAAAATATCATGTAGTGCAATATCCGTGATATTGCAAGTGGATGAACCAAACTAAAAAACAGACAAAGAAGAGAACCATATTAATTTTTACAAAAACAACCCCACACACACAACCCACCACCCACAACCAAAACACACCCAAAACACACCTCTCTTCTTCTTCTTCTTCTTTTCTCCTTTCTCCATACCACACGGGCACCCAAGGGCCCTGCATGTACGCACATAACGCAAACACCCCCTCACAACCCCCCTTCTATAACGCACTTTCAACATACACCTGTATAATATATAACACACACACAAATTTCAGAGCAGCTTGGGTTTGCCCATGACTCAAGAAAATTGAATTATAAAAAAAGCTTGCCTTTTTTCTTAGATTGAAGAAAAAAGGGGAAATACCATTATACTGCAGTGGGAGTGTTCTGCCTTTCTAACAGTTTGTTTAGTGGGTGGTGGGGGAAAAATAAAATAAAGTTCTCAAAATATCCTTCAGCAAGCTTATTTTCTCCAAGGGGGGAAGGGCATCCTCCAAAGGGAGGGAAACTCATACAAATTTTAAATCTGGGGTTACCCATATTTTGAAACTTGCTGGTTTTTCCTCAGTGCCGCGGGGAAAATGGAATTTTACCCCCTTTCTTTTTTTTTAAAAAGAAAAGCAAACCCAGAAAAAGGCTGGTTGCAATTCTGTAGATGTTTGTTGGTTTTTTAAAAAAAAAACCAAAGGTGCTATTAAGAAGCAAAAAAAAATCATGAAAGAGCAAAAGAAATACATTTTCTTGGGGAAAAAAAAAAATTAAAAAAAAAATCCCCCCTTTTAAACCAATGCTGGGGCCGGGTTTTTGGAAAAAATCCGCAAGGGACTAAAATACAACAAAAATAAATTCCAAGGATATACCCAGCACCCTTCGCAATTCGAGCAGTTGGGTGGGAAAGACTGAATAAAAATTTTAATTTTAACAAAGCTTGCTCTTTGCTTAGATTGAAGAAAAAAGGGGGGATACGCATTCATACCTGCGTGGCAAGTTCTGCCCTTTTAAAAAATTCTTGGTGGGGGGTGGGAAAAATAAAATAATGCTTCAAAAAGACCTTCAGCAAACTTATTTCTCCCAAAGGGGGGAAAATTTTCCTCCCAAAAGGGGGGGAAAAAACTCACTACATAAAACTCCCGGATATACCGTATTTCGAAACTTGGTGGTTTTTCCCATGCCGCGAAAGTGGTAAATTTTAGTCCCGCCTTTTTATTTTAGAAGAATGCAATCCCCGAAAAAGGTGGTGGCAATACTGATATGTTTGTTTGAGTGTTCAAAAAACCAACCAAAGGTGCCATCTAAGAAGCAAAAGAAAATCACGAAAGAGCAAAAAGAAGCTACATTTTCTTGTGAAAAGTAGAAAATATAAAAAAGATACCCTCTAAGACACAAGTGCTGAGGGCGCGGTTCTTGGAATGAATCCGCAAGGGACTAAAATACAACAAACTAATAAATTCCAAGGATAGTACCGAGCACCGTTCCAGCAACTTACAGAGCAGCTTGGTGTTGCAATGACTGCAAGAAATATTGAATTATAAACAATGCTTGCTCTTATGTCTTAGATTGAAGAAATAGGGGGAGATACGCATTCATACCTGCAGTGGCAGATGATTCTGCCTTACTAACAGTATGTGCCTGAGTGGGTGGATGGGGAAAAATAAAATAAATGCTTCTCAAAATGAGCCTTCAGGAAGCTTATATTCTCCAAGGGGGGAGAGACATCCTCCAATAGGGAGGGAAACTCACTAACATAAAACTCCTGGTCATATACCGATATATCGAAACTTGGTGGTTTCTCCTCAGTGACCGCGGAAACTGGTAATTTGAGTCCTCTGCCTTTTCAGTTTTAAGAATAATGCAATCCCAGAAAAGGCTGGAGTGCAATACTGTAGTATGTTTGTTGAGTTTTCAAAAACCAACCAAAGGTGCCATCTAAGAAGCAAAAGAAAATCATGAAAGAGCAAAAGAAGCTACATTTTCTTGTGAAAAGTAGAAAATATAAAAAAGATACCCTCTAAGACACAAGTGCTGAGGGCCGGTTCTTGGAATGAATCCGCAAGGGACTAAAATACAACAAACTAATAAATTCTAAGGATAGTACCGAGCACCGTTCCATCAACTTACAGAGCAGCTTGGTGTTGCAATGACTGCAAGAAATATTGAATTATAAACAAAGCTTGCTCTTATGTCTTAGATGAAGAAATAGGGGGAGATACGCATTCATACCTTTAGTGGTAGATGATTCTGCCTTACTAACAGTATGTGCTTGAGTGGGTGGATGGGGAAAAATAAAATTAATGTTTCTCAAAATGAGCCTTCAGCAAGCGTATATTCTCCAAGGGGGGAGAGACATCCTCCAATAGGGAGGGAAACTCACTAACATATAACTCCTGGTCATATACCGATATTTCGAAACTTGGTGGTTTCTCCTCAGTGACCACGGAAAGTGGTAATTTGAGTCCTCTGCCTTTTCAGTTTTAAGAAGAATGCAATCCCAGAAAAGGCTGGTGTGCAATACTGTAGTATGTTTGTTGAGTGTTCAAAAAACCAACCAAAGGTGCCATCTAAGAAGCAAAAGAAAATCACGAAAGAGCAAAAGAAGCTACATTTTCTTGTGAAAAGTAGAAAATATAAAAAAAGATACCCTCTAAGACACAAGTGCTGAGGGCCGGTTCTTGGAATGAATCCGCAAGGGACTAAAATACAACAAACTAATAAATTCCAAGGATAGTACCGAGCACCGTTCCAGCAACTTACAGAGCAGCTTGGTGTTGCAATGACTGCAAGAAATATTGAATTATAAACAAAGCTTGCTCTTATGTCTTTGTCACGAGTTTGTCACGAGGCCTACGACGTTTGACCCATCTAGGGTGGCGGAATTATTCATTTGTTTATTGTCGTTGCTGTTGTCGTGTATCCGTCCCTTAATGTGGCTTGTGGTGCGGTTGCACGTTGGTGTAGTTCAGCTCAACTTCGGTTTGCTTTCTCTCTCTCTCTCTCTAATTCCACTGCCCGTGCTATTCATCCTGCAGGTTCATGGGTGGCTGGTACCTTTCTCTCGAACTTGCTGTCTATCGGCCTCTCGCTTGTCTTTTTACCTGTCGCACGTGCTTCATTTCTTTTAGTTTGAGGTATGCTCACTCTGTGACGTAGTGGCATGTTGGCCGCCATCGCTGAGGGAGGTTAGCTCTTCACTCGAGCGGAAGATGTCTCTGGGAGCGCCTGCTCCGGTCGGGGTTCTTCACCATATAAACGGGGGTACAGTCGGTATCTTAATTCCTACAGTCGGCCTTAGGAGGGGGGACATCACTTCTTCTTTTCCGCCCTGGCCTCTGTCCTCTGACGGGACAGAGGGCAGAGAGAGTTTTTTGACCCCGCCTCTTCGGGGTCACCCCACGGTATTTTGGTAACATAAAGTTTCGGGGTTTTTTTTTGTTTTGGTTTGTTGTTGTTACCGGTTAAAGTCTTTCTTTTTGCGCAATTTTCTTTTTTTTTCGAAATCTTTAAAAGAGAAATATTTTTGGGAAGACCTTTTCTCTTTTTAATTCAATTTTTAACCCCGGGCCTTTCTAAATTTTTTTCCAAAATTCTTTCTCCTTTTTTATGCATCTGGGATACGGAGTCGGGGGGGATTGGAGGAAAACCCTGGTGATTCAGGGTTGGAACTTGTTGGGTTCTCGCTCGTCCCCCCCTGTCACTTTCCCCGGGGTTTTTAAACCTTCGCCACCGCGGGTTTTTGTTGCAAGGAAAAACGATTTTTTTAATGTTCGTGAGCTGCGCACGCATGATTTGTGGGTTCGGTGCGGGGTTTGGAGTTTTTGTGTTTTTTTTGAAATGGGCTAAAAAAAGGGAAAATTTATGCCATTGAAATATTATTTGAAAATGGGGGCATTTTAAAAAAGCGAGGGTCGCTGTTTTTGGTTATTTCCTAAAAAAGGGCCCAAATTTTAAAACCGTGATGAGAAAAAGGGTGAAGTTTAATTCATATTTTTTTTATAACCTTTGTTTTAATGCATTTTTACCTGCATCGTGGGAGAAGCCCCCTTTAATGAACTTCCTATTCGAGGGTTTACGTGTATGCCAGGTCTTGTTAAAGCGGGGGTTTAAATTGGTGCATTTGAGTTTCCCCCTGGGCCCCATCATGCGAGGGGCGTAAGATTTAACAGCAGGGGGTCAGATGTACTGGACGGGGGGGTTTTTCCAGACCCTTCCTCCTTCCCCTTCCTTTTCCCTTCCCTTCCTTTTTCCCTTCCCTCCCTTTCTTTTTCCCTCCCCCTACTTTTCCCCCCCCCCCCCCCCTTTTCCCCGGGGGCTTCACCCATCCGGACTGGAGGGTCCCAAACGTGCGGGTTTTACCCGCTCTGGGGGCCCGGGGGGACGGGATGGTGCCACTGCGGGTTGGGGCCACGCTCTGGCTGGGACCCCCGGAACTGGATGGTGCCACGTGCTGGTTGAGGCCCGCTCTGGCTGGCCCGCAGACGGGTTGGTGCCACGCGCGGTCCGGGCCCACGCTCCGGTGGGGCCGCGGAGGTAGAGGACCCGCCCCGGTTTACCCCGGGCCCTGCCCCCGCCCCCAAGGCCCTCCCGTAACAACCCCCACTTTTCCCCCCCCCCCCCCCCCCCCCGGGGACGCGCTCTTAAACGGGCCTGCTTGTGTGTCGGGGGTTGCGGTTTTTGAGCGACCCCCTTCAAAAACCCCGGCCCCGGGTTTCCGGAACCTAGGCACAGGGTGCCCCCAGTAGACTTGAAAAGGGGCAGGGTGTGGGGGAAACCCCTTGGTGTAGGAAGGGAGGGGGTTTCGGGAAATGTTTATTTATTTTTGGGGAAATATGTTATACGTGATGAGATGTTGGGGTTTGTGATCGTTAGGGCGTAGGGTGAAAGGGCTTGAGTTGTTTGTGATGTTATGGTTTTGGGAAATTTTTGATTGTGATTTTGTTTGGGTGCTTTTTGTTTAAAATTTTTTAATTTGCGGGGATTGGGTGTGTTTAAAAATTTTAATTGGGGTTTTGGTTTGGGGGGGATTTTTTGGGGGGGTTTTTGGGGGGGGTTTGGGGGGAAGGTAAAATTTCCACTCCCTTCACTCCCCCCTTTAGCCGACCTTTTCAGGGCAATTTTCCCGGGGCCCGGTCGGGGGACAATTGGGGGGGCTCCCGGGGAAATGTAAAGGGGCCTTCGGGCTGTCTTCATTTTCGGGGAAATACCTTTTTTAGTTTTGTCTGTTTTGTAAAATTTTTAGTCATTTGTCGGTTTTTCGTGGGTGGTTGGTGGGTGACCTACCCGGAGGATTTCCTTGGTGGCCAAAGGGAACACCCGGTGGCGGGGGTCGGGGTGGGGACCGGGGGGAGCCCGACCGCGTCCAGACCTCCTTCCGCCGGGTCCCCTCACGCGGGTTTAGGGGCCGAAAGTCTTGCCTTTCTTTTCCCGGGCTAATTTCCCCCCCTTTTTGTTTTTTAAGCCGGGTTTTTTTTTTTTTTTCCTCTACCGGGTTTTTTGAGTACGGGGGGTTTATCGGCCGTTAGTGCCCTTTTTTTTTTTTTTTCCTCTCTCCGGTTTCCGCTGCTTGTTTTTTTTTCCCCGGCCACCCCACCGCATTTTTCTCGGGGCTGTGGAGCGTGGTTTTTCCCAAAGGGGGGGGCAGCCGGACTAGTTTTTTTTTTTTTTTTTTTTTTGGGGGGGCCCCACCGCACTGTTCTCGTGTTTTTGGCGCGGTTTTGCCAAAAGTGGGAGCACCCGGGAACCTTGCCGCACCCCCCCCCACCCCCCCCCAATACACACATATACACACACCCCAAAATATTTGTTTTTTCAAGGGGGAAAATTGTCTTTCCCCTTATTTGTTTAACTGTGGGAAATATAGTTGTCAGGGGCAACGCCCCGGTGTTTGGTGGTATGGGCTTCTCGGGCGCCCGAAGAAAAAGGGTTTTTTCCAAAATTTTAAATCCCACTTTTAGTCCCAATTTTCAAATACAGGGGACTTCCACTTTTTCCCAGGCTGTGGGGCCGTTTGGGCCCACGAGTACTTTCATTTTTTTCGTGGGGGTTTTTTCCTGCTAACCCCAAACTGCCTTCCGCTCGGAAGCGTCTAGTATAGCGAACCCAACTGTGGGTTTCTGTAGAGTGCAAAAAACCAAAAGGGGCCCCCTATTCTCCATGCCCCCCCTCTTAAGGAGTATCCCCCCGGGGGACTTTCCTCATGGGAAGGTCAAACCCCCCGGGGACGGGTCAGAACGGGTCTTTCCCTCCCTTTTGGGGAGTGGGAACCCCCCCCGGACTTCACTCCGTCCTGATGTTTCGGGAGGGGCGGGGGGGGGCGGTATTAAAAAGGCGTCAGCGTAGGGAAGACCCGCTGGGCAGGAAATCTGCAAAGGGGAAAGGGGCTGTGGGCGGGGAAACTTGCAAGGGAGGATTTGGATAATAAGGCTTGCGCAAGGGGAAAGATGACAACGGGAGATTCTGCATGGGGAAAGAGGCTATCTGCGCAGAAAAAGGGGCTGCCCCCAGGGGGGCCCCTTCGTGGGGAAGAAGCCCCCGACGGGGAGGCCCTTCGTAAAAAAGGCTGTTTCGGTTTGGGAAGGCGGCTCAGCGTGGGGAAGAGGCGCCAGGCGGGAAGCCCCCCGGTTGGGAAAAACTGGGACGGGATGGGGGCCTGCGTGGGGAGGAGATTGGAACAATTTCCCTTTGGGCGGTTCCCACACCCGAAAATTGGGGGGTTTAATTTTTCCCCCCCCCAAGGCAGGGGGTTAGATTTAAGGGGCCCAAAGTTAAAGCTTCCAATTTAGACTTTGAGGACATTGATATGTTCCTAGAGCAATTTTGGGCAAAAGGGTTTTAGTTCATACCAAATTTTCTGAGGAACAAAAGGCTATGCACCCTTTTTTTTGGATTTTCTGGTTCTGCAAGGGAAATGTGTGCTCACTCTAAATGGGAAGGGCGTCTTAGGGAACATGGGATTGGCTTTTGCGAACGTTTCCCACCTTACCCCAGAACGTACAGGAGGAAGTTCAGGCCCTGAGAAGAAAAAACGACGAGCCTTCGTGCAGTTTTTGGGGTAGGGTGGGGCAAAACCTAGGGGGGCGGGGGTCAGTTGGCTAAAGTTTGGGGCTGGGGGTTTTGGGTCCTCATTGAACAGCCACCAAAACGTTTCCCCCGAAATTGGGATTCCCCCATAGGCGAGGGCAGCCCTCAGATTTCGCGGGTGCGATTGCACCCGGGTGTTTGCTGAAAAATCCAGGGGGTTTGGGCAATCGCCCAATACGGAGAGGGAAACCTTCCCCAGGGTTTAGTGGGAATAAGGCCCGACAAAAGCTACGGGGGGAACAAGGCAGGGATTCATCGGGGATTTCAGCGCCCCGACTGTGTTTTCCCTTTTTGGTCGTCCTGGCCCATTAGGAATTTTTGTCCCAAAGCCGTGGTTTGTCGTGGGGCTGGGGGTTTTCCCCAAACCCGTGCCTCGGCTAACGTTGGGGTTTCCCTCCCCGCTTTTGGTGATTCAGAGTGCCCAGTGTTTCTCTCTGTTTTGGTTCCCCTTGGGCGACACCATCAGGGTTTTGGGAGAAACAACGATCTTTTTGGTAAGAAATTTTGGGTTTTCCCCAGGGCCCGGGGGGGCTGTAGTTATATGTGTGCGGGTTTAAGGTGGTTTTTTTCAAACCCCTCCTTCGGTATTATTCCCCATCTCACCCCCCCCCTTCTGTTGGGGAAGGGTTTGGGCCCATCGCGGGGGAGCGACCTATGTATTCCCTTTTCATAGGGGAAAACTGTCCAAACCCTTTTTTTACGGACGGGTCAGTCCGGTCTACGGATTTTTTCCCCTTTCAGGGGTGTTTTTTGGGGGTCACCACACCGCCCCAAAAATTTAAGGGAAACAGGGAAAAGGAATTGGGGTCCCGTTTTCCCCGCCGATCTCTGAGGGTTCCCGGCAAGGGCCCATCCCCTAGCATTATCCGTTTTTCAGGCCAGGGGCTTGGATGTCCAAAGCCTGCGCAAAGGTTGGGTCCCTCCCGTCAGTCTGCCCGACACGCCCCGGGGAGCTTCCCAAACTCCAAAAAGGGGGTCCTATTTTGGGTTTTCCCCCTCAAAGGGAGATCGTGTGGCCAAACAGTTTTCGTTCCCCCCCAAAACTTTAGAGAATCATGGGTTTTCCGGAGGCCCCCGATTCCCCAAAGGCCGGTTTATATGGGGTCCAAGCGGCTCTCGAGCGAGTAAGAAAAGGGCTTCTTTTTTGGCCCGGGATGAACTCACAGGGTTTTTAAGTTTCTTCGCAGTTGCGATGTCTGCCAAAGGGCAACGCCCAAGGGTCGCTTTTACCCCCGTGTTCCCCCGGGGCAGTGCCAAAGGGTTTGGGGGGCCCCTTCAGCAATCGGGTTTTCGAACCCGGTTGGGGGCCCAAATTTAAACCACCCTCCGATCGCGGTCAAACCCTTACACTTCGGTAGTGGGAGAAAACTGCGAGGCGGGTACCCAGGGCGGGCCCCTTTGGAAAATCGATTTCCCCTAGTTGCTGAAACTCTCAGGCAGTTTTGGGACGCGCACTGGCGGGCCCCAAAAAAGAAGTACGGCCCAAATTTGTTTTGGAGAGGTTTTTCCCTCCTCTCCAGTGCTTGGACCGGATCCCGGCCGTCAGTTTATTTGACCATTGGGGTTTGGGAGTGGGGCTGCAGGTCATGCTTCACTTTCCGTCATATCAAAGGGGTTTCCCGTTAAAACCCGGGTGCGGACTATCTTAGCCCACTCCCTAGTCCGGGACATTTGGAAAAACGGTTTAGGGGACATTTTCCCCCCAAAAAGGGGTTTTATCCCTTTTTGGGCCCCTGTTAAATTTGTCAAAGGGCGGACAGCCCTCCATCCCGCTTTTAAAGTATTTTCAGTTTTTAAATTAAACCCTTTTTTTTTTTGTGTGTGTAAAAAAAGGGATTGGGGCTGGGGTGTTTTAAATTTCAGGGAAAAAATTTCCCCGGTTTCGGTTTGCGTGCCCTCCCTTTTTCCCCTGGGAAAATTGCTTTTTTTTGGGGATACCCGTTTAGGGTTTTGAAAACCCCTGGGGAGCTCACTGAGTCATTGGGAAATTATTCCCCCTTTATCGGGGAGCTGGGGGTTTGGGGAAAATTTTTTATTTTTTAATCGGTTTGGAGCCACGGGGGTTTTTTGGGGAGGAAA
>JAFLJL010000971.1:146707-160065 GCA_018398815.1 Conus ventricosus
GGCCTCCGCTGCCACAATGTGGGAGGGAGGAGGGAGGTAGGCCCGCAACTGACACAGTCTCTGAGAGGCAATGGCTGGCATTTTATACGCAGTATTAAAGAAGACAACCAGCACAGCTGAGAATTTATCACCAATCTCATTTGAAACGCTGGCCTAATTGGACCGCTTAATCGAACTAACATCCGGTTTGCAACGCACGCACGCACGCACGCACGTACGCACGCACACACACACACACCTCATGCATACACACAACTCCAACTCTCCCTTATACAAACACATACGCACGCACACAAGCACGCATGCACACACACACTCAAAAAACACACACACAAATACATACACACGCACGCGCGCGCAAACACAAACGCGCACACACACGTAAACGCACACACACACAACACACACACACACACACACACACACACACAACACACACACACACACCACACACACTCTGATGCAAACATATTATATATATATATATATATATAGTTAAAAACAAGTTAAAGAGGAATCTTAAAACTATCTACAAATTTGTTTCGAGCGTGTTTGCGCTGTCATCAGGATGGTTTTTGGTTTGCCCACCGCCGATGTTATATAGCGTGTGGGCTCCCGTTTGCGGTTGTTTGCACGTGCGGGTTGGCTGCACGTGTTTTTTTTGGGGGGGCTTTCATTTTTTTGTTTTGGGTGTGTTCACTAACAACGATTTCCATTTATGCCTGCAGTTGTTTACTATTTCTGTTTTTGGTGTTTAAAGTTGCTAAGTGTGGTTTGCATAGTATTAACCATTTTTCAGTTAAACATAGGTTGCACCTTTTTGAACATTGCTGTATGGTGAAGCTCTTTTTATGATTTTCCAGGATATATTGTAGCTTGTTTTTGCGTCTTTAAGTTTCCAGATATATTTGCTCAGTTCTGTTTGGTTTTTATATTTTTCTTTATTAAATGACTGTTTGTGGTTTGCATATCTGGTTTTGAAATGGTTTTCAGTGATCCCTATGTATGTTTCTTTTTCATTTTCTGATGTCACAGTAGCCTGGTATACAATGTTGTTGTGAAGACATTTATTGTTTAGTGGGCACTGCTCCTTTCTGGTGCAATTGCAAGATTTCCTTTCTTCACCCTTCTTTGCTGTGTTGATTTCATTTTGTTGGATGCGTCAATTAGGTTTTTGAGGTTGGGCATACATGAGTACGATAGTTTGACAGTGTTTTTGTTAAATATGTTGGACAGTTTGTGTTCTTTTGGAAATGAAGTTGTTAGGATTTTGAAGAATTCTTTCCCTATGTTTGTTTGAGTTTCCCCTTTGTATGGTGGGTTATACCATATGATTTTTCTTTTCCTATTTTTCTTGCTTTTATTTGTGTTGTTGTCTGGGTTGTATTGTAATTTGTAATTGTATCCACTTGTTTGTAGTGCCTCCTGGTATTCTACTGCTGCATTGTTGAACACTCTCTCACTGCATGACAGGTTTGATAGTCTCTTGTTTATGCCATGGGGTATGGTCTTTAATACAGATGGTGGATGGTTTCTTTTGGTGTGTACATAACGAGGTGTATCGTTGGGTTTCTTGTATGGTTTATATATGTGATTGTTGAGATCCAGTGTTATGTCTAAGTAGTTCACTACCTTTTTGTTTGCTTCAATGGTAATCTTTAAGTTGTGGTTTTGGAAGATTTTGCATAGTTCTTTCTTCTTGTTTTCGATGGTTCTTGGATTGTTGGTTAGTGCAGCAAGGCCATCGTCTCTGTATAGTCCGACTTGTTTTCCGAGTTTTTTCTTGATGTTGGACAGCATGAATAGGCCGACCAGTTCACATGTTTCTGCACCATCATATGATCCCATGGTTACGTCGAATGTTGAGTTTCTGTTGGTTTTCCTGATCCGGGTTTTTCATTTTTCTGTGTAGTAATTTTTTCTTGGTGTGGAGAATGATTTCCATTTCTGACCCTGTTATGTCTGTGTGGTTACTGGCAACTTCGGGGCTTTGGTGAGTATTTTCCTCATCTATAGAGGGGTAAAAGTCTGCTATGTCAAATGTGATTGAATACTTTATTACTTTGTTTATTGAGTTTTTTGAACCATTGGATAACTTCGTATGTGTTCTTCCAGAGGTGGTATTCAGAGTTTGATTTTACGTTCTATATTATTTTTTTCCAGAATTTTCTTGCTTATTTTGCCTAATTCAGATTTGGATGGGTTTATTAGTCTACATGTTGGATTGTTATGAAAAGTGGGCTTGTGGTCTTTGAGTGTTATGAAAGCTTCTTTTGTTGCTGTCGCTTCTTCCTGTCACTTAGGTCTATGCGCTCTGCAAGTTCTTTTTCTTTAGTGCGGATACTGTCATGTTATTTTTTGTCGGCTTTTTATAGTTTTTCTAGATGTTTTTAAACAAGGAGTTGAAGTATTCTTTTGGTTCCATTTTGTAGTAATTGCTAGTTTATCAGCCTTCACAATTTTTTTTTTGTCATTTTTGTACTTGTTTTATTTGTTTTTGTAAGTGTTGTTTGGAAACCGTTGTTAGATTATTTAATTCAATATTGGTTATCATTCTTTTCATTTGACATAGTTGCTCCCCAAGGGATTTGAGCACTGTAAAAAATTGTTTTAAGGCATTTTAAATATAACTGATCTCTCTCTCTCTCTCTCTCTCTCTCTCTCAAATCCTCTCTCTTCTCTTCTCTCCTCCTCTCTCTCTCTCTCCTCTATATATAGATATATATATAAATTAATATAAATATATATATATATATATAATATATTATTATTATATATATGTAATATATATATATATATAATATATCCGCATGAAACAGCGCTGTAGATAGGTTTTAAACCTTACCTTTAACAAATATATATATATAGATATATATATATAATATAATATATAAATAAATATATATATATATATATATACTGTATCACATGTATACCTACACACCTCAAACTCTGCATCAAGACGTGGGTGAGGGAGATGATGGGGACGTGTGGGTAAAGAGCTTTAAAGGACGAGTTTCCGTCTGCATCACCACCCAGTAAGCCTCCACCACTGCCTCCCGTGCAGAAACTCGTACTGTCCTGTCAACACACCCCATGTCAGCACAGCCATGTCAACACAGAATCGATGTGCCAACACACCCCCAGTGTCACACACACCCAGTGTCAACCACACACCCCCATGTCAAGAACACAGAATCAATGTCAACAAAACACACAGTGTCAACCACACAGCCCAATGTCAACGCACATCAAATGTCAACACACACCCCAATGTCAACACACACCTAATGTCAACACAACTACCCAGACTCAACACAACATACCAGTGTCCTACACACCTAACACCCGAAACCATGTCAACACACATCCAATATAAACGCAACACCAATGTCTACCCCCCCAGTGTCAACACCGCCCGCATGTCCGACACACAACCCCGTGTCAACACACACCCAGTGTCAACTATCCACACCCAGTGTCAATACCCACACCCAGGTCAACCCACAACCTGTGTCTACACACAACCCAAAGTCCAACCCCACCCTGTGTCTAAACACACACCCAATGTCACACACACCCTATGTCAACACACTCCTAATGTCACCCGTCCACCCTATGGTCAAACACCTAATGCAACACACACCCTATGTCCAACACACACCTCAAGTCCAAAACTCACCCAGTAATACCAATGTCCAACACACACCAATGTTCAACACACATCTCAATGTCACACAACACCGAGTAAACGCGCAATGTCAACACACACACAAATAACACCCAAGTCAACACACACAACCCAATGTCAACACCACACCCTGTAACACCCAATGTCAACCCACACCCTATTCATCAACAAACCCAAGTCACACACACCCAATGTCAACAGCCATCCAGTAACACCCAAATCACATACACCCAATGTCAACACACACAAATGTCAACTCCACACCTAGTAACACAATGTCACACACACCTATAACATCCAATGTCAACACACCCAATGTCAACACACATCCAGTACCACCCAATGGCATCATACTAGTTGTCTAAAATGTCAACAGACACCAAATGTCAACACACCCATATCAGCCAATGTCAACACACACCAAATGTCAACACACACCCAGTAACACCCAATGTCAACAACACCCCGAATGATAAATGTCAACACACCCCCAATGTCAACACACACCCAGTAACAACCCAATGTCAACACCCATTTGTTACACCCAATGTCAACACACACCCTAGTATCACCCAATGTCAACACACACCAAATTCAACACACACCCAATGTCCACGCACACCAGTAACACCCAATGCAACAACACAACCAAATGTCAACACACACCCAGTAACACCCAATGTCAACTCACAAACCCAGTAACATCCAATGCAACACACACCCAGTAACACCCAATGTCAACACACACCAAAATGGCAACACACACCCAGTAACACCAATAGTCAACACACGCTCAACATGTCAACACCCACCCAATGACAAACACAACACCCAGCAACACCCAAATGCAACACACAAACAATGGCAACACACACCAAATGTACCACACACACCCATAAACACCCAATGTCAACACACACCCAATGCAACACACATCCAGTAACACCCAGTTCAACACACACCCAATGTCAACCCACATCAACCCAATGTCACACACACCCAGTAACATCTTTCTGTCGACAACAATCAGACCGCACAGCAGGCAAGCTCGCTTCTTTACCCTTAGCCAACGTGTGACCAGTGTCGTATATCTTTTCGAAAGGCGAAAGGGCGATGAGTAAGTTTTATAAACTTAGAGTTCTGTTCACACATGGTATATTAGAACTTTAAATAAATAAAAAAAAATTAAAAAAAAAAAAGCAAGTGGAAGGGAGCGTTTGATAAAAAATCTATTAATTTAGATACATGAGAGCACTTTTGCCTTTGCACGATTTCTGGTTTGTGGGTTTATTGTTTGATAGAAACAGTGTATAGTCACACCACGAGTCTATTCTTTATACAATTATGTTAATATTGTAACAATGAAAAGAATATGGTCCACTGATAAAAGATTTGAACAATCCACATGCTACACGTTGGGAAACGTGGTTTTCCAACGAATTGCGACGAAGCTTGTATATCAAAGATGACAAATATCGTGGACATGATAAGATTTCATACTTCTCTGAAGGTGTTCACTGTTCACTGCATTTTCTTATTAGCGAATTCATTTCTTGAACGTCAAGCTTTAACATTACTCTCAGTTTGTGTCTTACGCACCATCTCAGCTAATTTATTTGCTGCTTCACGTACCGGATATCCCACAGTGTGATGAATCCAGCAAAACGATTACCCCAATTCCTTCAACATAATAACAGTATGTAATGTCTTAATTCAAAAAGTAATCTGTTCTTAATTTTTGATTCCAATTTTCAACTATATAGAACTGACTTTGAATCACCAAAAAAGTATATTATAGACAGCATGTTATCGTCACATCATAAAATCAACGCAATAAGAATACATACAGTACTGGCCGTAACTATGGAGAACCCCTTTTTCCTAGAGAAAAGGATCTACGAAACTTCAACAATGGAATCACAAAACCCAACCTGCATATGAGTCTAAAATCGGAGCCATCTGTAAAAAACTTCAATGATAAGGATAAAGGGTTCAAGGCTTTTCTTTTGCTTCACATGAAAAAACAATGTCAAAACCCTTTTTCATGTCAGTGTAATCTAATCAATTTAGTTTGGATAGCCCCAAGGGGTATGCTTGGACTATTGACATGTCAAAATATTTTCAATATCAATTTACACTTTTCAAATTTTTCATTTGTATAACCCTAACAGGCGGGGGGAGAGGAAGGTGTTGACCCCCTTTGGGATATCCTTTTCAAAATTTACAAATACATATGTTACAAAATTTGAAACAGGGGTTTCTGGCAAAAATTTTAGCCGTTCCCATTTTCGTTGATCTACAGGGGTAATAACTCGCTTCTTTTAATATTTAACGAATTCGTGTTAGGGGGACCCCAATGAAAGGCAAAGGGAACTTATTTGGGGTATGAAATTCGCTCTATCATTACGTCATCATCATATGGGGACAGTTAAATGTTTTAAATTGAATAAACAAACTGTTTTTAAATAGCATGGTCGTTAGTGTCCAAAAAACCCCTAACCCAAAAACCAAGGTCATCATGTCACAGTATCCCTCTGAACCGTACAACAAAGTTATGGGGCGGGTCATTCGTCACAATAGTCCCTCTAACCCAAAACCCAAAGAGTTATGTGGGGGCTCAGTTACGTCATCAATATCCCTCGACTAAAAACCAAGGTCATTTTAGTGTCACAGTAGTCCCCTGAACCCAAAAACAAAGGCATTAGGCAAATAGTCCCTCGAACCCTACAACAAAGGCAGTTAAGTCACATTATCCACTGAAACCTACAACAAAGGCAGTTAGTGTCCAGTAGTCCATCTGTCCATACAACCAATGTCAGTCATGTCCAGTAGTCCATCGAACGTACAACCGGGGACTGGCCCCAAGTTCCATTTTGCCATAAACCAAGGGGGGCACCAAGCTTCTCACAGTCGAAATTAAAAACAAAGGGTTTTTTTCAATTCACGCAAATCCGTTTATGGAACAAGCATAACCCCCCCCCCCCTCCCCCCATTTCCCCGCACGCATGCCCAGACAGACACGGAAACACACTTGTGAAATAACTTTCTCTCTGTTGGACAAATCACAGCTTTCGCTGTGCAAAATCAAAAAATTGCTTTGAAAAAAAAACCCTTTCATGTATAAAAATCAATATTTTTTGGACGGGAAGCGCTTGCTTTAGAAAATATTTCAGCATAGTCTTGGACCGTTAAAAAATTTTGTTTTGTATAAAAAAAACACTTGTCTTGTGCTGCTTTCTCCCACACAACAACTTTCTACGAGCACCACAGATATGAATCATGTGATTACGGATTTCTAGGGCAAAAAAAGATAACTTTTTTGTACAAAGCTGCACCTCCCAAACACAATACAACATTTTTTTTATTCAAAATCAGGATTTACACATCTTTTAACACCCCCACAATGCAATTTTAAACGTTGTCAACTTGGGGGCTAAAAGGTTTCATGTTAATCTTCTGTGTAAATTTTTTGTTTTGGTGGGATTACCTAAGGTGAAAAATTTTTGGGGACTCAATGACAAATATGACACATACATCAATTATCCCCAGTAAAAAAGCTTCGGGGGTTTTTTTTTGTTTTGGGGTTTTTGTTTTTTTTAAACAGGTAGGCTTTCTGTCCTTGGGCCAGTTTTTTAAACGAAATTTAAAAAAAGCACATATTTACCAGTTTCTTGTAACAATTTTCGGGTGAACAGTTTTGTTCATGGGTTACAGATGTACATTCTGCCCGCTCGCTTCATGTTTTGTGAAATTTTTTTGTTAGGGCTTTTCACTTTGTATTTTTTGTGCATGCATTTATTCATTAAAAAACTTGTTTTTTTTTCCCTTTGGGAAAAATTTTTTCAAAACACATTTTTTATTAGCTCACCTTCACGATGACAAACAAAAGCTCAAATCCCTTTAATCTTTAGGCTTCTCACACCTTCCCCAACTCATGTTTTCCTTTTACTTGGGTTTTGTTCACAAAGACTCTCGTTTGGGTGGGCTGGTGGCGCCATTCTGAAGGGAAACATTTCTTCACACTGGTTTCGGGACAAACGCACGCCAACGAAGGGAAACCCTTCTTCACACGTTACGGCAGCTAAACACACGCCATTCTGAAGGAACATTTCTTCACACGGGAAAAGGCAGCAACTCACCCATACGAAGGAAACCCTTTCTTTACACGGTTACGGGAGCATACAGCACCCCCTTCTGAAGGAATCTTTTTCACACTGTTACGGGGACTAAACTGCCCCATTCGAAGGGAACCCTTTTTTCACACTGGTTACGGCAGCAAACTGACGCCATCTGAAGGGCCATTTTCTTTACACTGGCTACGACCTAAACACACGCAATTGTGAAGGGAAATATTTTTTTCACAAAAGGTTTTCACACAAACAGCACCAATTGTGAAGGAACTATTTCTTCCACGGTTACGGGACCAGAACAGCACACCATTCGAAGGGCTTTTCTTCACACTGGGTTTCGAAACATACAGCACACCATTCGAAGGATCTATTCTTTTACACTGGTTTCGAAGCTAAAAACACGCCATTCTGAAGGATCAACCGGTCGACAGCTTACAACCCCATTCTGAAGGGCTATTTCTTCACACTGTTACGGCAGCTAAACAGCATGCATTTTGAAAGGGAACTTTTTTTTTACACTCTTACGTCAGCTAACACACGCCATTTTGAAGAACCTTTCTTCACACCGGTTTCGACAGCATACACACGCAATTGTGAAGGGGAAGCTTTTTCCCCACGGTTACACAGCATTGTGGCGACAGGGGCTGTAAAAGATGTGATTTCCCCTGTTGGATCAAAACAAAATTTTACGAATGGGCACAGGGGGCTCAGGTCTGGGGGCTTTCCTGGGGGTGACTGGGCATTTTTTTCTCCCCCGCAAACTGCGGACTGAGGGTGCGACATACGAACCCGGTAGAACGAGTGTAAACAATTGAACAATATTGAGAGTAAGCCAGTTTGGGACCCTGAAACCGAGACGAAAAGGCATTTCCAAAAAAGCAGACCTTTAAACCCCAAGATGCCGTCTGAACGATCTTTAATACAAACTGCTGACAAAAAGACACTTTTTAAAAACGGGTCTTTAAATCAACTGCTAAAGAAAACAGTTTCAACCGGGCTGAATATCAAACTCAAAAAGAGAACACTTCAACACGGATCTTAATATCAAAAGAAAAAGAGGACAAAATTCAACACGGAAATTGAATATCAAACTGCTAAAAAGAGACACGTCAACACGGGTTTGAAAATCAAAAGCGATAGAGAATACGTCAACACGGATCTTGAAAATCAAACGCTAATAAGAGACACTTTAAAACGGGAAATTGAAACAAAATGCTAATAGAAGGGGCACTTCACCGGAACTTTAATTCAAACTGCTGAAGAGAGACACGTTCAACACGGAACTTGAAAAACAAACTGCTACCTAGAGACATGTTCAAACGGTCTTCCAAACTTTGATAGAGAGATACGTTCAAAACGGGCTTAAAAAACAAACGTAAAATGAACCGTTAAAACCTTTGAAAATCAATTTTGCAATAAGAGACACTTCAAAAACGACTTTAAAATCAAACTGTAATAAAAAAACACTTCAACACTGACTTGAAAATCAAATCTAATAGAAGACACGTTTTAACAGGGTCTTGAATACAAACGTTGATAGAGAAAACTTTTAACACTGATCTTGAATATCAAACTGCTAAAAGAGAACACGTTCAACACGATCTTAAAAATAAAGTGCTGAAAGAACACGTTCAGCACGGATCGTGAATACAAACTGCGATAGAGAACGGGTTTAACACGGATCTTTAAAACCCAAAGCTGATTATTCAACAGGATCTTTAAAATAAAGTGTTTATTTATCAAAACGGGTCTGAAAA
Organism: Conus ventricosus; assembly: GCA_018398815.1. Lineage (NCBI taxonomy): Eukaryota > Metazoa > Mollusca > Gastropoda > Neogastropoda > Conidae > Conus > Conus ventricosus. The sequence continues at coordinate 156,286 of JAFLJL010000971.1, forward strand.
TCAAAGTGCTGAAAAAGAGACCTTCAAAAACGGTCTTTAACATCCAACTGTTGAAAAAAGACACGTTCAACACGGGTCTTGAACATCCCCCTGTTAAGAGACACGTTCCAAAGACTTAATACAAACTTTGATAGACAAATTTTAACACAATCTTGAATATCAAACGACATCGGGCTGATAGAGAGACCGTTCAACACGGGTCTGAATATCAAAGTTTGATTGGGCAACACGGGCTTTAATATCCAACTGTGATAAGAACACTTTTAACACGATCTTACTATCAAAACTGTTGATAAGAGACACTTCAAAACGGATCTTGAAAACAAACTGCAAAGGAGACACTCAACACCTTGAGATCAAACGTTTTATAGAGAGACCCTTCAAAAAGGATCTTAAATTTTCAAAAATGCTAATAAGAAACAAAATTCAACCGGATCTTGAATACAACGCAAAAAGAGAACACGTTCAACACGGTCTTGACATCAAACGTTGATAGACACTTCAACACGGATCTTTAGCATCAAAATGTTGATAGAGAGACACGTCAAAACGGGTCTTGAATACAAACGTTTTAAAAGGACACGTTCAACACGGACTTGAGCACAAACGCAATAAGGGGACACGTTCAAAAGGTCTTGACTCAAACTGTTAAGGAGACACTTCAACCGGATCTTTACTCAAACTGTTATAAGAGAACGTTCAACACAGGCCTTTCCTGACTGACTTACAAAAAGCCTTTGATCGTTTCTAGCCATGCAGTTCGCTGCAGACCATGAGGAACTGTAGGTCTGGCAACAACCTCATATACATCGTATGGACACTCTATAAAGATGTATACAACAACATTTGTTTTCTGAATTACAAGTTTGGTGACCTCTTTTCACGACTGGTGGTGTGCGCAAGTGCTCCTTCCTTTAATTCTTTCCGCCAATTGTACCCGTTTAAGGAGTCTACTGCAGGAATTGATTCTCCAATTTATTCTTTCCGCCAGTTGTGCCCGTTTAAGGAGTCTACTGCAGAATTGCTTCTCCCTTTCATTCTTTCCGCGAATTGTACCCGTTTAAGGAGTCTACTGCAGGAATTGCTTCTCCCTTTCATTCTTTCCACGAATTGCACACACACACACACACACACACACACACACACACACACACACACACACACACACACACACACACACACACACACACACACACACACACACACACACACACACACACAGGGAACATTACTGCAGTATCTTGTTTCACAAGACTTAGTAATTGTTGTCTCAGGCTGGTCACAATATCGTGCAGGAAGATCATCTCTTCCTCGCACAAACTCAGCAACATAAATAATAATAATAATAATGGATTGCATTTCTATAGCGCAATTCTAATTCAACAAATTACTCATTGCGCTTGATCTCACGCATACATTCCTTTATACATTGTGATTCATTCGAAACAATCATTAATATAGAAAATCTACAGCACAAAAATAATAAGATAAAAAATAAAAGCAGCACGTCTAACTACAGAATAAAACAAAAAAGCATTACCCTAAATGTGCTTTGAAAAGATAGGTTTTCAGATGGCTCTTGAAAGTGCTAAGAGAAGGTGAGTGTCTGAGGCTGACCGGCAACTTATTCCATATCCTTGGAGCAGCAATACTAAAGGCACGCCCCCCAGCTGTCTGAAGGTTCGACCTGGGGAGCACTAACTGCTTCTCTGAAGAAGATCTCAGACTTCTAGCAAAGTTCCTGGTGGTCAAGGTCACTGAGAGACAGGGCGCTAGACTACCCTCAAAGTGGCGATAAGCCAGAACAGCCACTTTGTATTGTACACGAGCTTCGACTGGCAGCCAGTGAAGCTCGCGAAGCATCGGCGAGACATGGTCTCGTTTACGTTTTCTCAAAACTAACCGAGCAGCAGCATTTTGAATTCGTTGTAGACGTGAGAGCTGCTCATCTGTGATACCAATGAAAGTGGCATTACAGTAATCAATACGTGACAGAATGGAGGCCGATACTAGTTTTCTCACTGCTTCTCTTGAGAGATATTGCCTAATGCTAGCAATGCGCCTGAGTTCCAGGAAACAGGCTCGACACACACTGCTGATGTGGTCTTTCATAGTCAGAGTGCTGTCTAGTTTCACACCGAGATATTTCACACTTTCTTGAAAATCAATACAGCTGTCTTCCAATTCAATCGAACTGTCTTTAATCTGCCGCAGGCATGATGGAACACCCACCTTGATCACCTCGGTTTTGTCTGGGTTTAGTTTAAGCTTATTGCTAACCATCCAAGATGATACGTCATGGACGCAGGTTTGAACTTTAGAAATAACATTAGGAAAATCCTGCGGAACACTACTTGACGATACTTCAGTATCATCAGCATACTTGTGATACTGACAATCATTCCGAGACATGACATCCGACAAAGGCTGAGAATAAAGGGTAAAAAGCACAGGTCCCAACACGGAGCCTTGTGGCACGCCAAACAAAAGAGGAGATGGTGATGATTTAACACTGTCAATGATAACACGTTGTTCTCGATCACATACATATGATGAAAACCAGTCAAGCACCGTACCTCTGAGACCGTAAGTTCTCTCTAGTCTCTTTAGCAGTACAGAATGATCAAGCGTGTCGAACGCCGCACTGAGGTCGAGCAGCGCCATCACAGAAACCTTGTGGGCATCGCTCTCCAAGAGCAAGCTGTTCATGACGCTCAGCACGGCGGTCTCCGTGCTGTGATCCCTTCTGTATGCAGATTGAAACATCTCGAACAGGTTATTATCGAGAATGTGCTTTTGTAGTTGTTTCAAAACAACTTTTTCAAGAACCTTGGACAAAAATGGCAAATTTGACACAGGTCTATAGTTTTTTAACACATTACAGTCCAGTCCTTTTTTCTTCAACAAAGGTGTAACAACAGCTTGCTTAAATTGTGAAGGAACAATGCCAGTACACAAAGAGGAATTAATGATGTTAGTTATCAATGGTAAAAGATCATGGAGGCATGTCTTAGCAAGTTCAGTTGGTAAAGGGTCTAACACACAACTCTTAGTAGGCATTGACAAAATCAGATCGTAAATGTCCTTCTCTGACACAGGCTCAAAAGCAGCGAATAATGGACCATCGTATTCCTGGAAAGTTGGCGCCACAGAAGACCGCTGGTCAAGGTCACTGCGAAGAGTTTTTATTTTGTCACTGAAATAGTCGCAAAAGCGCTGAGGCAGGTCTGACTTTGCGGTGTCTGAGGGGAGACAGTTACATTCAGGAAGACAGGGAATGGATGGGCAGTACTCTTGGCCAGTACCTTGTTTTGCGCGCGCGCGCGCGCGCACACACACACAGACACACACACACACACACACACACACACACACTGACAGCACCTTGTTTTGCACCATGTGACACCTGTCCTCTCTCAGGCTGTCCACAGTGCGGAACAGGGAGATCTCCTCCTCCTCCTGGGTCTGGTCCATCAGGATGTCCAGGGCAATGTACGTCCCTGTCCGCCCCACACCAGCACTGAACAGAAGACATAGACATCAACTCTGTCTACAGGGACCACAGGATGGCCAGGGCAATGTCCGCCCCACGCCAGCACTGAACAGAAGACATAGACATCAACTTTGTCTACAGGGACCACAGGGTGTCCAGGGCAATGTCCGCCCCATGTCAGCACTTAACACAGAATACAGCTATTGCTGGACACATGGCTATGCTTTCCATCATCAACACGTTTGAAACTACTACTTCTACTAGTTCTACTAACGTCACCAACAAAG
>JAFLJL010000971.1:161065-189166 GCA_018398815.1 Conus ventricosus
TACGGAGTTAGTATTCTCCTGCGATTTTTTGATAACGGAATGTGAAGCCACGGCTTTATAGAAGCGGAACTAGATTATTTTATCTCTCATGTGAGGAGAGATACATGTGGAAGACTGTTTTTTTCTCTCAGTGTAAAGAGAGATACATGTGGGAAGATTGATTTGTCTCCCGACGTGAGGAGAGATACATGTGTGCAGATTTATTTGTCTCTCAGTGTGGAGAGAGATACAGAGGTAAAATCTGTTTACAAGTGGATGATGTGATTTAGTAAATTGTTTTCCCTGAAGGAGAGGGGGAGAAGAAAAAACATTCGGTAGTGCGCCTTTTGGTTGTTTGGAAAGATTGCGTGTGCGTATGGAGTAAATGCTGTCATGAATGCGGGTATGCAAGAGTGACAGTGTGACAGTGTGTGTTTATATTGGATGTGTGTTGACATTGGGTGTTAGTAGGTGTGTAGACACTGGGTATGTGTTGAGTCTGGGTGTGTGTTGACATTAGGTGTGTATTGACATTGGGTGTGTGTTGACATTGGATTGTGTGTTGACTTTGGGGTGTTTTTGGGTGTGTTGACATTGGCTGTGTGTTGACACTGTGTGTGTTGACCTTGATTCTGTTTTGACATGGGGGGGGTGTTGACACTGGGTGTGTGTTGACACTGGGTGTGTGTTGACATCGATTCTGTGTTGACATCGATTCTGTGTTGACATGGGGTGTGTTGACAGGACCAGTACGAGTTTCTGCACGAGGCAGTGGTGGAGGCTTACCTGAGTGGTGACTGCAGACAGGACACCTCGTCCTTTGACAGCCTCTTTCCCCACACCATCCACCATCACCTCCCTCACCCACGTCTTGATGCAGAGTTTGAGGTGTGTAGGTATACATGTGTGATTTATATATATATATTATATATATATATATATTTTATATAATATATAAATATATATATAAAATATATGTGTGTGTGTGTGTGTGTGTGTGTGTGTGTGTGTGTGTGTGTGTGTGTGTGGTGTGTTTACGTGTGTGTGCGTGTTTGTTTGTGTTTGCGCGTGCGTGCGTGTGTATTATTTTGTGTGTGTGTGTGTGTGTGTGGGGTGTGTTTTGTGTGTGTGTGTGTGTGTGTGTTGTGTGTGTGTGTGTTTTGTGGTGTGTGTGTGTGTGTGTGTGCATGCGTGCGTGTGTGCGTGCGTATGTGTTTGTATAAGAGAGAGTTGGAGTTGTGTGTATGCATGAGGTGTGTGTGTGTGTGTGTGTGTGTGTGTGTGTGTGTGTGGGGTGTGTGTGTGTGTGTGTGTGTGTGTGTGTGTGTATGTGTGCATTGCAACCGGATGTTAGTTCGATTAAGAGGTCCAATTAGGCCAGCGTTTTTAAATGAGATTGGTGATAATTATCAGCTGTGCTGGTTGTATTCTTGAATACTGCGTATAAAATGCCAGCCATTGCCTCTCAGAGACTGTGTCAGATGCGGGCCTACCTCCTCCTCCTCCCACACTGAGGCCAGTCTGTTGGAGAACCGACACAAGAACCGTCACCCTGAGGCTCTGCCAGGTGAAGAAGGATATTTGTAGTTGTGTACCTTGAGAAACATAGTTAAAATTAGAATAACGCATGCTGTCTGCATTTCTGACACACACACACACACACACACCACACACACACACACACACACACACACACACACACACACACACACACACGCACACTCACACTGTCACTGTATAAGACAGTAGACAGGATATATGTATGAGTATATCCCCCTTTATAACCACCCCTTCCCCCTTTTACCTGAGAGTACGAACGCCACACAACCAAACACACAAAGGAAAATATGGTGCACAGGCTTTATTTGCATTCACACACGCACCCTCACCCACAGGAATGGCAGATGAAACACCAAGACCTCTACATCCAACACACACAGGCAGTTTTCCCCACACGGAAAAAAAAAAAAGAATCCAACTATACTAACACCAATACGCGACCATCAGCGCATGGTCCCTTATCCATACCTGTGCACGCTGCACATTCACATATGACCCTTCCCTCAGGAGACACACACACACACCTCAGCCCACTGAAGGCCAATACCAGAAGGGACAAGGGTGGAATTATTACATCACCTGGTAACCCCAGGCTGAAATATCAAACAAGGTTGATACTTCATCGAACCTGAGATGCCCACGCGATGTTTTTCCCAAGCTGTATTCCTTATGCTATTTTTTATGTACCGGTGTCAGACTATCCGTACACCCAAGCTCAACCCCCAAAATATCAAAACAAATTGTTCAAGTGACCGACCCAATGTTACACTTTAAGTACTTCGAAGTCCCTGGCGGGTACTTGACACACGCAAAAAAAAACCAAAATAATAGAATTGAACCTGGGTATCTTAATTACCTAGCAGGCATAATCATAATCCTACAAATGTCATCAGAAATTATCAAGCGCTAGGACAATCACCAATTACATAAGCTCGACAAGGATTTCCGAGCGCTGCTATACATTGTCCTAAACATTGCCTACTGACACCACAATGCTGCGGAAAACTTCTTTGAATACTGACGCACCACGTTGACTAAAAACAACAACCATATCCATATATAATATATATATATATATATATATATATATATATAACAAACTAATAAATTCCAAGGATAAGTACCGAGCACCGTACCAGCAACTTACAGAGCAGCTTGGTGTTGCAATGACTGCAAGAAATATTGAATTATAAACAAAGCTTGCTCTTATGTCTTAGATTGAAGAAATAGGGGGAGATACGCATTCATACCTGCAGTGGTAGATGATTCTGCCTAACTAACAGTATGTGCTTGAGTGGGTGGATGGGGGAAAAAATAAAATAAATGCCTCTCAAAATGAGCCTTCAGCAAGCTTATATTCTCCAAGGGGGAGAGACATCCTCCAATAGGGAGGGAAACTCACTAACATATAACTCCTGGTCATATACCGATATTTCGAAACTTGGTGGTTTCTCCTCAGTGACCGCGGAAAGTGGTAATTTGACTCCTCTGCCTTTTCAGTTTTAAGAAGAATACAATCCCAGAAAAGGCTGGTGTGCAATACTGTAGTATGTTTGTTGAGTTTTCAAAAAAACCAACCAAAGGTGTCATCTAAGAAGCAAAAGAAAATCATGAAAGAGCAAAACAAACTACATTTTCTTGTGAAAAGTAGAAAATATAAAAAGATATCCTCTAAGACACAAGTGCTGAGGGCCAGTTCTTGGAATGAATCCTCAAGGGACTAAAATACAACAAACTAATAAATTCCAAGGATAAGTACCGAGCACCGTACCAGCAACTTACAGAGCAGCTTGGTGTTGCAATGACTGCAAGAAATATTGAATTATAAACAAGCTTGCTCTTATGTCTTAGATTGAAGAAATAGGGGGAGATACGCATTCATACCTGCAGTGGCAGATGATTCTGCCTAACTAACAGTATGTGCTTGAGTGGGTGGATGGGGGAAAAAATAAAATAAATGCCTCTCAAAATGAGCCTTCAGCAAGCTTATATTCTCCAAGGGGGAGAGACATCCTCCAATAGGGAGGGAAACTCACTAACATATAACTCCTGGTCATATACCGATATTTCGAAACTTGGTGGTTTCTCCTCAGTGACCGCGGAAAGTGGTAATTTGACTCCTCTGCCTTTTCAGTTTTAAGAAGAATACAATCCCAGAAAAGGCTGGTGTGCAATGCTGTAGTATGTTTGTTGAGTTTTCAAAAAACCAACCAAAGGTGTCATCTAAGAAGCAAAAGAAAATCATGAAAGAGCAAAACAAACTACATTTTCTTGTGAAAAGTAGAAAATATAAAAAGATATCCTCTAAGACACAAGTGCTGAGGGCCAGTTCTTGGAATGAATCCTCAAGGGACTAAAATACAACAACTTATCCTTGGAATTTATTAGTTTGTTGTATTTTAGTCCCTTGAGGATTCATTCCAAGAACTGGCCCTCAGCACTTGTGTCTTAGAGGATATCTTTTTATATTTTCTACTTTTCACAAGAAAATGTAGTTTGTTTTGCTCTTTCATGATTTTCTTTTGCTTCTTAGATGACACCTTTGGTTGGTTTTTTGAAAACTCAACAAACATACTACAGTATATATATATATTATATATATATATATATATATATATATATATATATATATATTATATATATATATATATATATATATATAAGAGAACTAATAAATGTTCATTCTAGCTTTTACTGCCCTCAACTAAGTTTCGGGCAGTAAAAGCTATAATAAACATTTATTAGTTCTCTGCCAAGTAAGACTTCAACAATGAATTAAAATGATAATCCATCACACATTTTTTCAATAAAAAAAAATAACGACCCTACAAACAAACATACTGTGTAGGATTATCCGTTTTCAATACTAATTTAATAAACTTTTTAGATTTTAGTTTTTGCTTAATCCTGCGTTTTTTCCTGATCATTTTCATAACATCATTTTCACGCAAACATTCATCAAATGAGTCTCTGTCTTTCATGTGAAATAAAACTACAGTCTTTAACTGTTCTCTAAAGTCTTTTAAAACTGAATTATATTTTTGACATAAAATCCACACACTTATCCCAGCATGTCTTCCACTAAAAGCTAGTTTTGATAAAGTGTTTCTCTTTTTAACTATGTCTCTTTCTGCTGAACAGTCATCTATAATAAATAGTGTCTGTGTTCCTTCAAACAGTCTATAAAACTGTTCTAAACACTCACTCAGTTTATTGCTAGGATCAACTAAATATATTTCATCATCTGTCCATACAAACCTTCTATCATATATGCTTTGTTCCATTTAAGTGTTGGACAGAAAATCACAATATGATCAAAATTATACTGATAAACTGTTTGTAATAGGTCTAGGACAAATATTGTTTTTCCACAACCAGTCTGCCCACAAATCAATGAACAATGAGGCTCTTTTGTCATAAAGTTTAACTGCTCCATAGTTTTATAACAGAATTTAATCTAATCCAGTTATTGTTTTTATCATGCTCTCTGTCAAAACTTGTTCAGTATAATAAAATCCTATAAGATCTAAATGTGTAAGATTAATCCAATTTAGTTCTGTAAGATTGTTTCTATTTAGACTAATATTGATTTTGTTGCTTGTTGTTATGACCTTAATATCCTCACCATTGTGAAGAATGACGATAGCAACTTTAAGACTGTCAACGTCTACGTTTTGCCAGCTAATTAGAATTCCCTTTAAAAGGACGTCACTAACGCCCACAACCCCATTCCTCTCCACATCTTTTAAGACAGAAATTTCAAATATCTTTGTGAACGTGTCCCCTAATTTCTTTTGTGGAATGAACTGTAATTGTGTAGAAGCATCTTTCAAAACTGATTCTTTTCTGTGGAGGATGTACTGTTTATTCCCATACGGCTTTATTTCAATCTCTTTCCGACTATTGTCCTCTGGCATAAGACTTATATGAAAAGGGGCCCAGAGTTGAATGCTTATCTGAAACTTTTTTGACGGCTAAAAAATGTAAATGGGCTTATGAATTCAAATTTTATTTCCCATTCTAATAGGGTTTTCTAAGTGCCATTTGCTGTCAGGTTTTCGAACTATTTTATATTCATTCTGGCCAGCATTATTTGCTTCTACATTGCGCAGTTGCTCTAGTTTAGGAAACTTGTTGTTGTCGCCAACCTCTTTGCGTTTATAATCACCATTTTTAGTGTACTCAAAACCTACAAAGCGCCTATTTCGCCTTTCTGTTAAAAAGTCCGCAACTTTCTGCAAGGTCTTTTAGTTCTAAGGTTATACACCTCACAGGCGCTAATGTAACTCCTGTTTCTTCTGGCCCACGCGACATTTTTTAGAACAACTATTTTTTTTTCTAAAACAATGTGTAGGTTATCACATTTCACAACTTTTCCTGCTTTGTCTGCGATTTTATATTAAATGATCCGCCCCCTCCACAAACTAATCTTTTAAACTGTAAATTAGGGATTGTATAATTTCATAATCGCAATATGCAGCTTTTCTGACGGAAGAGCTCTTAAAACCAGTTGAGGGCCTTCTACATATAAGTTTTCATCAGTGCTCAGCTCGTCCAAATGAACATAGAGCAATGAATGTAATGCAAGATCGAGCGGATTTTCCCCCTCTTAAGTAGTTTTGTCTGGTGTAACTCTAAATCTATGATTGTCAGCTGCAAAGCTAACATTTTAGCTAGCTCTTTATCAAATAGTAACCTCCTTCTTCTTCAGGCTTAAATTTGTTAACATTGTTTTTAGATTTGCATTGTTAAGTTTGAGAGTAATTCGAAGTTACTCATTGCTTCTTTTAGTGAGAAACCGTAATAACCATCAGGTATTGTTAACTGGCTAACTTTGGCCCCTGTTTTGTCAAGTTTTAAAACTTATTATTCTCCTTGGATTCACTTATATTAAACCATCGACTTTGTAAAATATTTCATGGAGTGCGACCGTTCTGGTTCCGCATCGTTATCAATAGCATGTTCTAAAAAACGAAGGACGGTTCTTGAGTTGTTATTGTTACAAACATTTTTTAAACGAAATAAAATTTAGTGCATTCAAATATACTAATGCAAAATATTCTGTTGGGCCGCACTACAATCTTAAAAAATATAACAACGATTTCTCTTGACATTTCTGCGACTCAGTCTGACGCCCTTTCAAGTAAAGGTTAGTACTCCATTAAACAGATATCTTAACCCTCCCATTAAAAAGATACATCGCGAAGTGTGGGGTTTTGTCATCCGATGCAGTTTTATCGAACCAGTTAAACTTTGCTGTGTTTTGTGCATAACGGGGGGTGGAGTGTCGTTTTGCTGATCACTTAAATCATCCTGATCCTTTGGTTAGGTCAGTGTACAGATTTCATTTTCATTACACCTTCAGACGTATTTTGCTGAACTGCAAGCTCCATTACCAAATGACAAAACGTTTAATCCATTTAGCAACAAAATAGACATAAGGGGTTTTGAAAGGATCTGTAACGAAATTTAATATTAATGTTAAGGAAGACTTTAGACAAAAGTTTGGTCTTAATCATGGCTTAGGGGACCCCATATTTTTGGGGCGTGCACAGAAAGTATAAACTATGACTGTAATCCTCCTTACACATCTTTCTTTTCAGGCACAGGCGTTCCCTTGGTCTATAGAGCAAGAGCATAAAACAGCATGGACAACAGTTATCTTAGACACTTCTAAGGGCCTAACTAAAGCAGGGAATAGAACGGGAAATAAACGACTCTGTTCGTACTTACGTTTGGTGTTTGCTGGTTCGCAAGCACAAACGAGATCGAACATAACTGATCCTTCTATGGTTTTGATGCACAAAAAACAATACTTAGCAAATTTAGAGGACGCCATTAATTCTACAGTTGATTTACCTTAAGTATTAAAAGGTACCAAAATGTTTTACAATACGCAAGATCGAAATTAGACTTTGCTGTTGGCACTGGTTTATACATGCTGCTTCTGACCTCAGACTCCAGATAGGTACAATAATAAACTACAATAATGAAATCCTTGTGGCAGGCAATGAACAGAAGGTCGGAAAAAAAACGAAATAAATTCTGAGCCAGTAATATTGCAAGCAGTAAACAAACAAGATGACCCCCCAAGAATAAGTCATCCAATCCCCGTGGCCAAAGCCAGAGACCGTTGATATCAAAAAGAAATAATGACCATGAATATGAAAAGACAGCACTTGTTTTTGGATTAACTGGCCTAGGATTACTCTTTTATTTTACTAAAAATTAACCCGACTATTAAGAGAACTAATGCCCATAAGTGCTCGGCCATAAAGCCAACTACTTTGCTTGCAGTAGACAAAAGCCAGCTAACAACAGCCCCTAATATACCTGGTAAAGCATCCACGGCTTTACTGGCTAATTTTTTTTAATAAACCCAAGATGATCAAGCTGTTTTTTTTACCCATGATTTGTCAGGCGGAGATGGAGGCGATGGCGACGGAGGCACTGGGATTTGACCACCGCCGCCTGTAATAGCCATCGCCAGTGTACTTATTGCAAATCCTAAGGCCGTTATAACGCTTGCTAATGTGACTCCTTGCTCTCTAAACAGCGTTCGTATTCGTTCTGCTAGCGTTGTGTCTTTATATAAAATTCTTTGGATAGTTTCTCTTATTCTGCTCACTTGAGTTCGTAATTGTTCTCGGTTAGAAGACGACACTTCTTGTCTTAGTGATCTTCGTTCTTCGAGAACCTTTAGTCTTTGGGTTATTCTTTCTTTAATATCATGCCCTAAGTTGGCGTCATCAGCCTCAACGAGTTTTTCTTTTTCTCTTTTTATATCCTCATCTAGTTCACCCAGTTTTGCTGAATTGTTTTCTAATTCACCTCTAATGGTTCTTAAAGCACGATTAAGGGCATATAATTCTCTCATAGGCAATGAAGAATCATCAATTTTTTTTGGTACTGTTTCTTCTGAAGAACTGGTTCTGCTTCTATTACATTTATTATTTTGCCTGTTGTTTGACTTAAATCTTGAAGTTCTATGTTTTGTATTTGGTTATCTGTTGGGAGTTCCTGCAGTGTGTTTTGAAGTTTAGAAACAGCCTCCTCCATTAATTTCGGTTTAACAATGCTGAGGCGATTTCGATCTTCCACCCTAAGTCTTTGTCTAATTGTATTCATGCCTACAAACTTTGATGGGTCTCGTTTATTTGTAAGCTGAACAAGTTGTTCTCGGTCGGGGCCGCTTTTCACAAACAAATGACCACCTTTTACTTCAAAATAAGGGTCTATAAGTTGGGGAGGTTCTAGGCCTAAACTTTGGTAAAATGATCTGGCCGTACTTTCTGTTAATTCACGTCGCAATGAGGTCGTTGAGCGATGCTGTGCCAAAGGAGTCATTTCACTCATGTCGTCTCCAGGATCAAAAACATCATAATCTTCTTCACCTTCAATCCCTGCCATGTTTTAAATAATTAACTTTTTATTTTGTTTTATAAAAATGTCACAATCATATGGTTCAATTCTTGACCCGCATAGACGACTGAAAGAGCCCTTTGGCGTGAAGGGAAATAAGCGGAATATTACTGTTCCAAATAATCCGTCTACTATTGATGCAGATCAAATTCTTACTGTCAAATTTCCAGACCTAGGAGCAGATGAAGTGATTGGCCAGGCTCTGCGCAACTTACTTTCAAAATAGAACTCGAATCAGCAACAGACCCAAACAGGACAGTTGTCCAGAATCTAGGACGGGCAATCGTTAAGAAAATTTCTATAAAACTTGAGGGGCAAGAAATATTTTCTTTACACAATGCAGACATATTTTAACCTATTCTGATCTATGGCTAACCGGGAATGAAAGGGCTGACATTGCGTTTCAAGGAATCGAAAATGAAGAAGCACTAAAACATAGAATAGGCCGCCAGATACTAAAGACGGCAAAAAGTATGTAGCTGTAATTTTGCGTATGGAAATCGCTTTTCTATTCCCTTAGATTTTGAGTTGTTAAAAGCGCATGCGCCATACTTTCAAGGAGCATTAAAAGACAAATTGTCATATGAACTAACTTTAATAAATACAAACGCGTTATCAGATCATGAGACACCGAAGCAAAGTACAGCATTTTCTGACATCTCGTTAGAGTTTGACGTTGTTAGCAACCCTAATTTAGCAAGGCTGATTGAGCAACAATATCAGTCAAAATTAGCAATATATTACGAAAGAGTGATTCATTGTCACGAGTTTGTCACGAGGCCTACGACGTTTGACCCATCTAGGGTGGCGGAATTACTCATTTATTTATTGTCGTTGCTGTATGTGGCTTGTGGTGCGGTTGCACCTTGGTGTAGTTCAGCTCAACTTCGGTTTGCTTTCTCTCTCTTTCTCTCTTATTCCACTGCCCGTGCTATTCATCTGTAGGTTCACGGGTGGCTGGTACCTTTCTCTCGAACTTGCTGTCTATCGGCCTCTCGCCTGTCTTTTTTACCTGTCGCACGTGCTTCATTTCTTTTAGTTTGAAGTATGCTCACTCTGTGACGCAGCATGGCATGTTGGCCGCCATCGCTGAGGGAGGTTAGCTCTTCACTCGAGCGGAAGATGTCTCTGGGAGCGCCTGCTCCGGTCTTGGTTCTTCACCGTATCATCGAAGGTACAGTCGGTATCTTCAATTCCTACAGTCGGCCTGTAGGAGAGGGACATCACTTCTTCTTTTTCCGCACCTGTGCTTCTGTCCTCTCGACTGGACAGAGGGCAGAGAGAGTCGTTTGACCCGCCTCTTCTGGGTCACCCACGGGTAGCTGGTAAGCATCAGTTTCGTGGTTTGTTTGTTTTGGTTTGTTGTTGTTAGCCGGCTTGGTCTTCTCTTTTGCGCAATTGTCTTTTGTTTTCGAAATTGTAAGAGAAATATTGTTTGAGACCTTTCTCTGGTTAATTCAATCTTTAACCTGGCCATTCTAAATTATTTCCAAAATTCTTTCTCCTGTTTATGCATCTGGTGATGCGGTAGTCGGTGGGGATGGGAGAGAACCTGGTGATTCAGGGTTGGAACTTGCTTGGTCTCGGTCGTCCGCCCCTGTCACATTCGCCGGACTCTTATCCTTTGGCCACCGTCTGTTTGTGTGTGCAAGGAGAACGAGTTTTATGTTCGCGAGCGTGCGTACGCATGATTTGTCGTTCGGATGCGTGGTTGGAGATTTGTGTTATTTTGAAATGTGGCTATAAAATGTGACAATTATGCCATTGAATTATTATTTGCAATGTGGTGGCAGGTATAAAGCGATGGTCGCTGTGTTGATTATTTCCTAAGAAAGGCAAATGTTTAACGTGATGAGAGAAGGGTGAAGATAATTCAAAGTTTGTTTTATAACCGTTGATTAAATGCAGTTCTTTACTTCATCGTGTAGAAGACCCTAGTGAACATCCTTGATTCGATGGGTTTACTGTGTTATGCTCAGGTCTGTGTTGATCTGGGTTATTGGGGCATTTAGAGACATCCCTCGCCCATCATGCGAGTGTCTGTTAATATTTTAACAGCATGGGTCACGACTGTACAGACGTCGGGGTTCCAGTAACCCTTCTTCCATCCCTCCTTCCTTCTTCCTTCCCTCCCTTTCTCTCATCCTCCCAGCAACGTTTCCCCCCCCCCCCCCCTCCCGGGGGCTTCACCCGGAGTCCGGACTGATGGTGCCACTTGCTGGTTGCGGCACGCCTGGCCTGGGACCCGCGACTGGATGGTTGCCCACTTGTCTGGTTGAGGCCACGCTCTGGCTGGACCGCGGACTGGATGGTGCCACGCGCTGGTTGAGGGGCCTACGCTCTGGTCGGGACACCGCGGACTGGTAGGCAAAGCCCGCCAGCTTGACAGGCCGGCCTGATTCCCCGTCCAGGCCCTCCAGTAAAACGCCATCCTTCCCCCCCCCCCACCCCCCCCCGGGACTCGCTCTTCACTGCCAGCTTGTGTGTCGCGGGTGTCGGCTTTGAGCGACTCCCCTCAAGAACCGACCCGGTTCGGAGCACCTAGTGCGACAAGGGATCTCCCAGTAGACTTGACAGAGGCATGGGTGTGAGCAACTGGACCATGTGTGGGAAGAAGGATGCTGGAAAATGTTTTCTTTATAATTGTGTATATGTCATATGCGTTGGTCTGGAGATGCTGTAATTGTGATTGTGTACTCGTAAGGTGAAATGTTTATTTATATCGTGCATGTTGTTGTGTTGAGTGGCTTGATTGTAAAGTGCATTGTTGTGTGCGTTGGAATGCTTGATTGTGATTGTGCATGTTTTGTGTGTTGGAATGCTTATTTATGACTGTGTGCAGGAGTGAATAATGGGTGTTTTTATCGTAATCTTTCTCAGAGTGGGCTCTTGCGAGGGCGTGTCGAGGTCAGCCACTCCACCCTCACTCCCATCTAGACCGATCCTGTCAGGGCAGGACCTCCAGGGGTGCGGTCCGGTGACAATTGGTGGGGCTCGTCCGGGATGTGAAGGGGCTCTGACTTCCTCTCTCGTGTTCGCGGAGTGCCTGTTTCAGTTTTGTCTGTTTTTTGTATATGTTTTAGCTTTTGTCGTGTTTGTTGTCGGACGGGTGGTTGGCATGGGTACTCTAGCGTGAAGGGATCTTTTTGTGGCCTGAGGGAACATCCTGTGGACTAGGGTTCGAGTGAGACCGAGGGGATCGACCGCTGTCCAGACCTCCTTCTGCCGGTACCTCACGCAGGTACGGCCGTAAGTCTTGCCTTTCTGTTGCCGCTCAGTCGTCCATTCCTGTTTTTGTATTTAGACAGTTTTTGTTTTTTTTCTCTACCGGGTCATGACTACAGGGTTGTATCGGACGTTATGTCTTTTTTTTTTTTTTTTTTTCTTCTCTCCGGGATTCCGTCAGCCTGTTGTTATTCCGGCCAGCCCCGACCGCACTGTTGCTCGTGCTGTGGAAGCGCGGTGTTGCCAGAGCGGGGACAGCCCGGACATAGTTTTTTTTGATTTTGTCTGGTTTCGTGAGCCCCACCGCACTGTTGCTCGTGTTTTAGTAGCGCGGTGTTGCACAGAGAGGGAGCATCCGGAACTTGTCTGCACACTCGCACACTCACACATACACACAATACACACAGCCCCTAAAATATTTTGTTTTTCCAAGTGAATTGTCTTTTCCCCTGTATTTGATAAAAGTAGGATATCGTTGTCATGGCAACGTCCGGTGCTGGTGTATGGCGACGCGGGCGTCGAAGAAGAAGGTTATTCAAAATGATAGCCTGTCGTCCCTACTATTAGTTACACAGTACTTCGACTACGGTAGCACTTCTACTTATTCCAGTGCTGTAGCAGGTAGTCCAGCGAGTACTTTCACTTCTTCTTCGATAGGGATTTTCCTGCTGAGGACCCCGACTGGCACCTTCCCTCAGAAGCGTCAGAGTATAGCGAAGGCAACTGTGGCTTCAGTTGAGCGCAAGAGAACCAAAGCCCCCAATTCTCCATGCTTCCCCACGTAAGGAGTTAAGCCCCGGGGGCGGGGACTTACCTCATGGAAGGTCGAGACCCCAGGGGAACGGTCAGACGGTCCATCCTCCCGGGTCGGGAGTGGTGACTCTCCATGACATCACCTCTGTCCTGATGTTTTTTAGAGCGACAGCGACGTGAGGATGAGGCCCTCCGTAGGGAAGAGCGTAGGGAAGAGCTGTAGGGAATAGGCTGCTCTGCGCAGAGCGAGTATACTGGGACAGACAGGATATTCTGCATAGTGAAGAGGCTTAGCTGCGCAGAGAAGAGGCAGGCCCGACAGGAGGCCCTTCGTAAAGAAGAAGGCCTGCTAGCGTAGGAGGAGGCTGCCAACAGGAGGATCGGCGTATGAAGAGGCTGCCCTGCAGTAAGCCCTACCGTAGGGAAAACTAGACAGTATGCGTGCTCTGCGTAGGGAGGAGATGGAACAACATCTTTGCGCGGTCCTCCCGCATTGTAAGTCAGGGGGTTAATCACCATGGCAGGTAAAGAGTAAGAGGCCAAAGATAAAGCTCTTCCAGAGTTTTTCAGTCCTAGTGAAGGCCAATGATATGTTCCTAGAGCATTTGGGACAAGGTTGCTAGTTCATACCAATTGTCTGATGAACAAAAGATCTATGCACCGTGTTTTTTATCTGTATTGATCTGGTGCTGCAAGGAGTGTGTTCTCACTCGTAAATGAAGGCGTCGTCTTATGCCAGACATGCAGTTGGCTCTGCGTAAAGCGTATCCACCTTAACCCCAGAGACGAACAGGAGGAATGTTCATGTCCATGAAGAAGAATAACGACGAGACCTTCGTGCAGTTTTGGTGATAGGCTGTGCGCAAACCTCGGTACGGCGTCAGTTGGCCATGTTGGAGCTGGAGGATCTGATCCTCATTGAACAGCTCAACAACACTGTGTACCCCAGAAGTTGAGGAACCGGATAGGCGAGACACACCTCAGGATTTCGTCGGCATGCGATTCATACCGCTGAGGTGTTTGCTAGGGAAAGCTCGCAGCATATTAGGGCAACGCCCGATACGAGAGGAAGGCCCTCCACAGTAATTAGTGGTCAATAAGGCGCGACAACTGCTAGGCGGGTCGAATAAGGCAGGCAGTCCATCCTGAGGGAGCCTCAGCACCTCGATTTGTTTTCTTTGAGTTCGTCCTTTCCACATCAGGAAAGATTGCCCTAGAGCCTCTGGTATCTGGGGCCTAGTCCTTTCCAGCATCCTCGTGCCTCGGCTAACGTGTTCCACCCAGCTTTCTGGTGATTCAGAGTCTCCAGTTTTCTCTCTGTTGTTGGTTCCACCTTGGTCGACTCCGATCGCAGGGATTCGGGAGCATCAACGCTACTCTTTGTTTTAATAAGATTTGGTTTCCCCTGAGGCCGGCGGGGCGCTAGTTATGATGTGTGCGGGTGGAGCTGTATTTTAACCTCCACCCGTCCTTCTTGACTTATTCCTATCTCTGCCCCGCCCCCTACTTCTGTGGCGAAGTATGGGCCCTCGCTGTGGAGCGAACCCCAGTATTTTCCCATATCATCGGAAAACTATCACACCTTCGCAGACGGACGATCCCCCCCCCCCCCACCCCCCCCCCGCCCCAGTTCCCTATTCCGTGTCTACGGATTTGCCCGTACAGGCGTTGTGTTGGAGTCACCACAGGCCGCCCAAAGCTAAGAAGCAGAACAGAATTGCGTCCCGTTCTCACAGCCGATCCTCTGACGAGGTTCTGGCAAGGGCCGATCTAGCTATCATTATCCCGACTTCAGTCCAGGGACTTGGGATGTCCAAAACGCCTGCGACAAAAAATGTGGAGTCGTCCCTGCTCAGTCTGCCCGACACGCCAAGGGTGAGCATCAAGCACCACCAGGGATCCTCATTAGGATCCACTCAGGCAGATCGTGTGGCCAAGCCAGCTTGTCGTTTCCCACAGCTTGAGAGAATCTGTTCTCCGGCAGGCCCACGCTTCCCCCAGTGGCAGGACATAGGGCTCCATAGAGCGGACTCTCGAGCGAGTAAGACAAGACATTCTTTGGCCAGGGATGAACACACGAGGTTTAGGCAGTACTCTGCCGCAGTTGCGATGTCTGCCAACGGACAACGCCTAATGGTCTCTTGAAAGCTTGTATCCCTAGGGGTCAGTGCCCTCTAGTTGGGGAACCATTCAGCAAGGTCGGTGTGTCGACCTGGTGGGACCCATTAAGCCACTATGCCGAACGCGGTCGACCGCTACATCTTGGTAGTGGGTGGACCTAACGCGACTCGGTACCCAGTCAGCTGTCCCGCTTAAGCGACTACGACGCCCCTACTGTAGCTGAAGCTCTCTGCAGATAGTTGACGCGCACCCGCGTGCCCACGAAAAGCACGGGCCGGAATTTTGTACTGGAGAGCGACCAACAACCTCTCCATTGCCTGAACCGGATCCGGCCAGTTCCGTCGTCCGACTCAATTAGTCAGGGCAGTGGAACTGCAAGACATGCGTTCACTTTCCGTCATATCAAGGGTTCCTGAAATACGAATGCTGACTATCTTAGCGAGCTCCGTAGTAGCGCATTGGAAAATTCGGTCAGAGGGAACACTTTCCCCTCGAACCAGGGTTATAATCCCCTTTTGGTCTCTGTATTAGGTGTAGTGAACCAGTTTTCACTTCAGTGATTGTTAATTGCGGTAGCGAATCACCGGTGGTTCGGATTGTTACTTTCATGTTGAAGGTTCGCTTAGTTGTTTGATAAATGTAGGATTATGTATTTTTTATTTTTTCTCGTGTGATTCTATCGTAGAATGTTTGTTTGGATTCCTCGTACTCTGTCGAGCACGAGAGATTTGGGTTCAGGTCCCATTGTTGTGAATTTGCACATGCGTTCAAGGTTCAAAGGAGCACTGTATCTCAGAGAAACAGGATGCCTTTTTTAGAGAGGGGGTTTGTCACGTGTTTGTCACGAGGGCCTAACCCCCCGTTGACCCCATCTAGGTGGGCGGAATTACTCATTTATTATTGGTCGTTGCCTGTTGTCGTGTATCCGTCCCTTGATGTGGCTTGTGGTGCGGTTTGCAACCTTGGTGTAGTTTCCAGCTCAACTTCGGTTTGCTTTCTCCTCTCTTTCCTCTTAATTCCACTGCCCGTGCTATTCATCCTGTAGTGTTCACGGGTGGCTGGTACTTTCTCTCTCGAACTTGCTGTCTATCGCCTCTCGCCTGTCTTTTTAACCTGTTCGCACGTTCTTCAAATCTTTTAGTTTTGAATTATTCTCACTCTGTGACGCAGCATGGCATGTTGCCGCCATCGCTGAGGGAGGTTAGCACTTCACTCATCGAGCGGGAAGGATGTCCTCTGGGAGCGCCTGCTCCGGTCTTGGTTCTTCATACGTATCAATCGAAGGTACAGTCGGTATCTTCAATTCCTACAGTCGGCCTGTAGAGAGGGACATCACTTCCTTCTTTTTCCGCACCTGGTGCTTCTGTCCCTCTCGACTGACAGAGGGCAGAGAGAGTCGTTTGACCCACTCTCTTCTTGGGTCACCCGACGGGTAGCGGTAAGCATACAGTTTTCGTGGGTTTGTTTGTTTGGTTTGTGTTGTTGTAGCCGGCTTAGTCTTCTCTTTTTGGCGCAAATTTTTCTTTTGTTTTTCGAAATGGTAAGAGAAATATGTTGGAGAACTTTTCTCTGGTTAATTCAATCTTAACCTGGCCATTCTAAATTATTTCCAAAATTCTTCTTCTCCTGTTTTATGCAATCTGGTGATGCGGTAGTCGGTGGGGATGAGAGAACCTGGTGATTCAGGGTTGGAACTTGCTTGGTCTCGCCTCGTCCGCCCTGTCACATTCGCCCGGACTCTTATCCTTCTGCCATCACGTCTGTTTGTGTGTGCAAGGCGAACGAGTTTTAATGTTCGCGAGCGAGCCGTACGCATGATTTGTCGTTCGGATGCGTTGGTTGAGATTTGTGTTTATTTTGAAATGTGGCTATGAAAATGTGACAATTATGCCATTGAATATTTATTATTTGCACATGTTGGTGGCAGGAATAAAGCGATGGTCGCGTGTTGTTTATTTCCTAAGAAAGGCAAATGTTAAACGTGAGTGAGAGAAGGGTGAAGATAATTCATAATTTTGTTTAATAACCTGTTTGATTTAATGGCAGTCTTTTACCTGCATCGTGTGAGAGACCCAAGTGAACATTCCTGATTCGATGGGTTTAACTGTGTTATGCTCAGGTCTGTGTTGAGCGTGGGTTATTGGGTGCATTTAGTGGACTTCCCCTCGCCCATCATGCGAGTGGCTGTTAAGATTTAACAGCATGGGTCAGACTGACTGACGGCGGGGTTTCCAATACCCTCTTCCTTCCTCCTTTCCATTCTTTCCTTTCCTCCCTTTCTTTCTCTCCTCCCAGCTCGTTTCCCCCCCCCACCCCCCCCTCCCGGGGGCTTCAACCCGGAGTCCGGAACTGGATGGTGCCACGTGCTGGTTGAGGCACTCTCGGCTGGGACGCGGACTGGATGGTGGCCACGTGCTGGTTGAAGGCCAACGCTCTGGCTGGGACCGCGGACTGGATTGAGCGCGACGCGCTGGTTGAGGCTAACTCTCTTGTCGGGACCGCGGACTGGTAGAAAAAGCCCGCCGGCTTGACTGGCCGGCCCTGATCCCGTCCATGACCTCAGTAAACAACGCCACGTTTCCCCCACCCCCACCCCCCCCCCCCCCGGGACGTCGCTCATTCACTGCCTGCTTGTGTGTCGAGGGTGTTCGGCGTTTGAAGCGACCCCTCAAGTAACCGACCCGGTTTCGGAGCACCTATGCGACAGGGTGCACCCAGTAGACTGCCAGAGGCAGGGGTGTGGGAGGCACTCCATGGTGTGGGAAGGGATGGATGCTGGAATGTTTCTTTATATGTGTATAAGTCATATGTGCTGGAATGCTGTAAATGTGATTGTGTACGTCGTATGGTGAAATGTATTTATTTATAATCTGCATGTTGTGTGTGTTGGAGTGCTTGATTGTGCGTGTGCATGTTTTTGTGCCCGTTGGAATGCTTGATATGAGATGTGCATTTGTGTGTGTTGGAATGTCATATTTAAGACTGTGTGCTGGTGTGAATAATGGGGTGTTTGTATCGTAATCATTCTCGTGTGGGCTCTTGCGAAGGCGTTCGAGGTTCAGCGCACACCCATCACTCCATCTAGACCCGATCCTGTCAGGGCAGACCTCCAGGGTGGTCGTACATTCATCATACAACATTATCCTAGAAGCATGGCAGACACACTATATGGAATTGTGGAGGGGAAGTGCCGCGCAAGATCGCGTAAGGTATATTATTGCTGTGTGAAGATGAGAACCATTCAAAGAGGAAGTGAAAAGTTTAATAATCCAAAAATAACGAAAGAACAAGGTTCGATTGAGGGCAGTCCTAACCAAATCTATCGCTAGCGGCGTTAGACCTTATCAGCATTTTGACGAAATAAGAAATAGTTTATGAGGCGGGAGGGGTAGAAATCCAATCAGTAGACCTTGTGTCTAAATCTACCCTTCACAGTGTAAGACTCGATGAATATTTAACAACAAAATAACGTTTATGGAATGACCGTAAAGATTCGACAGAGAAGAATCAGTTGCATGGAGTGGTAGAACTGTTAAAGACGGAATAAACATTTCAAATTGATAAAGAAAAAGATGGCGATAACCAGTTACATGTACATTTGGTATTTTAATATATGATGCGCAAGGCCTGAATATTCAATGAAAACAGATATAAAGATATACATTACTAAAATATTTTTATTTTAAAAAGCCTGTCTGTTACGCATATCCAAAAGTACCTTACAGCGCCAGAGCCACTAAAGAAGAGACAGTAGAAACCCACCGACATAAAAAACCTTTAGATTAGACAAAACTTTACACAAATGCACTAACATAAACTAGAGCAGGAACCTTACAAAATACAGCAAAACCAAACGAAGGTAGATCGCTGCATTTTTTAATGCGTGTTACATATGTTAATAAGGAGCATCAACTGTAAAATGCACTATCACGGAACAAGTGTATGTCTCTTAGCACCAGGCGTAGGTGCCCCAGCAGCTGTTACCTCTAGGCGTTTGTCTTAGGCTCTTGGCCTGCTTTTTGAGATCCTGACAGTAGCGGAAAGTGCTGCTGGCAAAAATTTAAAAACTAAACTCCAAAAGCACACAGGCTATGTTTCAACTACTAACAGCTAAACTTAGGCTCGTTTCAAACTGACAAATAATAAAGCCGCTAGTTGACTCAAACACACGGAAGAAGAATTTAGTCCGTTTACAGGCCGCTTTTGATGACTATAAAAGACAAAAGTTTTGATCTCAAAAAAAGGCAAGGGCACGTTATTCTTAACAGCCAGACATCCGATCAGATAAAAAGGAATGTTAAAAAAAGTAAACGAGACATAAAACACTGTCTAACAGCTCACATTAACAACATCAAAGGCGTATTTACTTTAGTTTATGTAGTCCAAACTCAAAAAAACCGTTGATGTTGATTCTGTTAAGACGACTTTGAGACAATGTCGTATTTTTTTAATATAAATAAATATTGAGTTTTAGAAAAGAAAACTCAACATGTCTAAGATATATAAGGAACCAACGAATTGTTTGAAGGAAGGGCTTAAGGGAGACGTTTGGTCAAAAGCTTTTAGTGATATAGATCTAGAAGTCATTGATCCAGCAAACTACAGGCAAGCGTTGTACATGCTATTTCTCAAGTTCCAGGTAAACTAACAATAGACCCGCCAGTTATAAAGTAATGTTAGCTGTTTTAATCGACTAACAAACAATAAATTGAAAGAAAATCTAGAAGTCTGGTCTCGACTCAGCAACGAGGTGCATTTTATTCTTACTCGTAATGACTTAACACCTGTTGGGCAGAACCAACTGCTTACACAGTTTTGATGTGGCCGCTGAAGACAGCCCAAATGAGAGGCCACTGGTTGGTCAGAGGCGAAGTCTGAGAAGATCAGATTAAAACAGGCTAAGTATGCACACGATAGTAGGCAAGTTCTCACATTCCACTACCTCCAGTCATTAGTTGCAAAAAGAGCAGATCTAAACATAAAGAAGTTCAGACGACAACAATATGATTTATGTGTGTGTATCTTGCAAGGCTGCATTACGTCCGCAAAAACGCAGAGAAAGTGTCTAACTAATTGTTCTTGACATCAATGATCTTAACTTTAGTGGAATATCCTTTCCTGTTTAGCGTGGCTTCCATTGATCAGTTTTGAAGAACAAAACAAACGCAAGTAACTGTTAATTTAATACACATGGTTCTGAGGAAACAAATTTGGCGCCTATTAGAGTGTCTAAGAAGACAGCCCAACAATCTGTGATCCGGCCAAAAGCCGATGTGGAACTTACTACTGATGTTTTCATCAGCAGGGCTACCACATACACATGATACGAACAATGAGTAGACTAATCAGCGATACTTACAAAAAAATCAAGGGAAAACAAGAATCTGTAGATAAATGTTAACAAGAATTCCAGTCCTTTCAAGTCCCCCGTGCTTGAACATAAAAAAAAAACATAGTAAAAGTTATGTCGACCAGTAATACAGAACAAATTACGCCCCCACCTCGGATCTAAGATAGTTTTAAGACTGAAACGGATGCAAACTATCCCATACGTAGTTTCCGCTGACTTTGAGTCGCTTATTGTTCTTTAATGAAGGTCCATCCCCACAGAAACTTCCAAAAACTGTCTTAATGAGTAATCATCAAAGATTTGTTCATTTGCTTTCATCATTGTAGGTCGGATGGCGTTTCATTCATAACCAGAATCAAATAGATGACCAGAGCTGCAGAATACTTACTTAGAACGCATGCAGCAATTCGTAACGCCTGTTCTAATAATTCTAAACTTATCTGAAATCATAAAGACCGCCCTGAAGACCAACAACAGTATGATCAGCCACACATTGTTGGATTTGTGGTTAAGGACCTCTTCATTATACGCAGCTGAATCCGACAGTAAGAGACCATGATCACATTAGGTCGGAAAGTTTCAGAGGAGCAGCGCACAGTAAATGCAATCAATCAACTAAAGTTTTGATCCTAAGACATGGAAGCTGCCCATCTCTGTTCATCATAACTTGCGAGGTTACGACTCTCATCCTATAATGAAAGCAGTAGATGACGCCTTCAGGGTGTCATACATTGCACAGTCATCAGAAAAGTAACATGTTTTCATCTTTAAATAACATGTCCTTTTTATGACTCAAATGCAACACCTGAGGATCATTAGAGTCACTAGCTATGTCCTTAAAGTCCTGCCCAATACAGAAGAATATTTTGACCCAACTCATGTTAGAAAGGGCGCTTTTACAACCCTATGAATACATGAACAGTTGGGAAAGGTTTGACGAAGATACACTTCCGCCTAAAGGCGCGTTCTTTTCTAGTCTCATGAGGAAAGGGCATTATTGAGATTCTGAGTACCATCATGCTCAAGATGCAGTGGGCAGAAGTTAGAGAGGTAAAACGACGGTAGAACTATCATGATGCATACTGATGCTGATGAATGTTTGTTGGCGACATTTTGAAAAATTACGAAAACCTGCATGAAAAAATAAAAGCCAGGATCCCGCGCATTAACACTTCTGGCGCCCGGGATGAGTTGGGATGCTATCATAAAGTTTAACTGGATAAAAGATTGATTTATTGTCAATTTACCAAATGATTGCAGATGATTGAAAACGGATTGCTTGGAGGAATAAATGGCGGTCGCATCATTACTGTAACGCAAACAACAAATACCTGATGAATGATCCAAGTAAAAGGTCTAACTACCTCATGTATTTAGATGCAAACAATCTGTAAGGGTAGGGCTAAGGCGCAATCTCTTCCATTACTAACTTTAAAATGTACACAACGCGGTACGAAAATAATCAAAAGGCATTAAAGTGGTTGAACAGTTTAACGCCCGAATCGGACATCGGGGATGTTACTTCTAGAAGTTGACATAGAATAGCGCTCATGAACTCCATGGACCTTACATAATGACTATCCATTAGCATCAAAGTCTAAAGATGGCAGAAAAAAAAAACGAATAGCCGCCTAAACTTGGTGCCTAAACTTCGAGACAAAGAAAATTATGTCTGTCATTATAGACTACTACAATTTATTTAAAGTCAAGGTTTAAAGCTAACAGCAGTTCATCGATAATTGCTTTGATTCAAGAACACGTTCAGAAACCAACATCATGAAGAACACTGATCTTAGAACTAAATCCACAGAGTGCTTCAAAAAGACTTTTTTTCAAGCTGATGACAACAGCTGTATTCGGAAATACTATTGTAAAATCCGCACCAAGCGCAAAGAATGTCAGATTGTCACCAAAGAGAACGAAGCAATTAATCCTTTGAACCTTCTAAACCTAATTAATCAGGAACTTTAGAAGTTTTCATATAGCATTTTGGCCTAATGATGAAAAAAAGAGAGGTCAAATTAGACAAACCAGTATTTATTAATGGGTTTACTGTTTTGAGAATACATCAGATCAAAGCTTATGGATGATAGATTCTTTTATGACTACATTAAACCCTCGTATCCAGAGTCCCTAGTACATTTACAACAGATACAGAAAGTATTTTGTTATAGATAACCCACTGAAGAGACATCTATAAAGACATGGAAATAGAAGATCTAAAGGGCATTCAGGATGGTACACACAATCAGATTACCCTAAAGATTCTCGCCTTTGCATTACACAAACCGTTAACAAGCAGGTTTTAGAAAGATGAAGGACGAATTAACTGGAGGGTGATTAAGGAGTTTATTTGGTTTAAGGTCGAAAATGTACCGTATTACTAGCCAGGAGAAAACCATTAAGAAGCAAAAGGAATATCTCTCAGTGTAGTGCAGTCAAACCATATCGGCATGTCCACTACAAAGGAAGGCAATGTTCAATAAACATACTTTTACATCATGACAACGAAAAACTACGATCTAATTCCTACCAGAAATAACACAACTGTTGGAACAGAAAGAAGTCATTAGATAAACAAACACAAAACGATTATTTGTTTTGATTCAGAGTTTCATATGCAATTGGCACTGGAGAACATATAATTACATATCTTCTTTCACCGAAGAGTTTTATATTCGGGTTCATATTATTTTCTCCTGAAATTTATCTAGAAAATCAATCATATCAATCTTCCAATTCATTCAAGATTTTTCTCATTTTTGCTTGACGTGCTCGAATTTTTTATTTTATTTATTTCAAGATATTTCTTTTCGCCTCCCCATTTTTGATAGTCCAAATTTGGATTTTTGGGCTGTAAATGAACTGGATGCAGTGCCATGTGCCAATGAATCCTCGTTATTGTTCTTTAACAGCAGAATAACGTATCATCTGATCTCGTATTAATTCTTACTAGACAGAACACGTAACATATGATTGCTCGTATAATTCCAAGTACTCTTCCTTTATCATTCCTTGTTTCGTTCTGTGCTTCCTTTCTGCAGCTTCTTCCCAGTTTTAAAACTCAAATATATTACCGTAAATTAATTAAAGTGCGTAACTGTGTCTGTGGGATTATCTTGCAGTTTCTTCCTTCACAAAAGATCATTTGTGGGGCTGGTTGGTTTTGTTGTGTCATTTTCTCCGTAAATAATACACGGGCGGATTCATTTTTACAATTCTTTTATTTATACGGTCAACACTTTCAAACTGGATCTTTTGCCCTAAACTAGTGTCCCCAACTGCTTCCCTCCGGTAAATAAAGTAGCCATTACTTCAAGCCAAACGTAATAGTTTGCTGGTTGTACGAGTCCTTCAAGCAACTTTTATTGTTTTTTTTTTGATTGCTTGTACGGGTTTTAGCCCTTTAAATTTTCATTATTCATTGCGCCAAAAATGAGGGCAGTTTCAACCCATTCTGTGTTGCGAGAATTGTCAATAAGTTCCTGTGTACTGTAGGAAAAAAGTTTTTTAGATAAGTTTGTTTAAAGTTTCAACTAAACCTGTGATCTGTGAACTCCTGGAAGGGCTTTTTAAAGGGGAACTCATGTTTTAAAAAAATTGATTCACTTGGCTTTTAAAATTTTCTTTTCCATCATCGACTTGAATATCGGGAAAAGTTAGCGGCCTCTTTTGGATATCATTGTAGGGGCAACAAACAGCAAAGCATCTTTTGCGTTAATGGTTCTGCTCTTTGTATCTTAAAGCTATTCAATGATGGAGGGCGTACTTAATCTTTTGTCGGTGTTCGGGGGGGGAAAATTTTTAACCATTTGGGGGTGTCGTTCGTATTGTATTCACAAGTGTGGTCTCTGTTTCGTCTAGGGGGGGAAAAAAATTTTTGCCAAATCGCTTGTTTAGATAACCTTCCCTTTGCTTTTTGTTCACAAACCCCGCTGCTTGTTAGCTTTTTTATTGCCGTGTTTCCCCTTTCCAAATACCCTTTTTGGGAATAAAGTTTTTGCCCAAATTTTTTTTTACCAATTTATGCGCAAAAAAAATCCCAAAACGGATACCAAAGCGATAACCGTTTTCTTGATCTTTTGTTTTTCTAAGGTTGTAACAGTCACTAAATTTTGGTGGGGGCAATGTCTCGATTGGTTTTGGCCTGTTACAAGATAATTTTCTTTTATGCTTGTCAACTTTTTTTAAAATGTGTAACCGCTGCCCTTTTTTTTTCAGTTTGCGTTTGTCGTTTGTCTTTTTTCTCCCCGTCATCCCGCAGTTTACAAATGCGTAATTACTTCCGTAAAAGCAAGGCATTCCTACTGGCCACCATCTCTTTACGAATGAACCATTTTTTATAAATTTTTTTTTTAATTTTTCTATTGTACTGTCGGGAAATTATTCCTTGCTTAACTAAAAAAATTTTCGTAGCAAACGAAGCTGTAAAAAACAGAATCGCTTTGCTGTCCTAAAAGTCTAGTTTGCCAAGATCTCCCAGTTTTTTTTTTAAAAAGTTTTTCCCAAAGCATTGGTTCTATACTTAGACCACCAATAACAGCGGGAATGGTATAAAAAGATTGGTTACGTTTTTCGGCGCTCATTTTTAAAAACAAATAATTATATTTAGTAATAAACATGAACAGCGATGATTATACAGTACGAGCGAAAATCCGTCTTGGACTTAAAAATGAAGAAGTTGATGACCAAGCGTTGCCCCAAAAGGAAGGTTGTTTTTTTGGGCGCATGGGAAAAAAACAAAACGTTCCTTGGAAATGAATTCAGTTGAACAATTAAACAAATGTCCCCCCAAAAGGGACATTGAAAAGTATCTAACAGGTTGAAGCGCAATAGGATCAGAATGGTAAAAAGTGTAGGACAAACGGTTCTTATTTGTCACTAAATAGTTGTGATTTGCGCCTATTGTTCGAAAAAGCTTTATGTATGATTTAACGCAGGATCCATTTTAACAAAGTCATTAGAGTCTCTAGGATGGATCTATATTTAAGTTTTTGGGAAAATTTTTTCGGCTAATCATGGGTTTAATTATTTTTAAATCATATAGATTTTATTTCCCCCTTCAAAATGCCCGAGCCAGAAAATCGCAAATCAAATCAGAAAACTTTAAATCGGGGGAAAAGGGGTCAGAAAAATCCTGGACGGTTGCAGCAGGAAAAAAATTGGATGGAAAAAGCGAAAAATTTTAATGTTACAATCACAGAATGAAAAAGTGCCAGAGCCGCAGCCAGTTTTTTCAAGCCGGCTATAAAAACGCCAGAACAAGTTGATTCAAGGCCTACAAACAAAGGGTTCCCTAAAAAACCCCCCAAAATTTTCATTTTCTTAAAGCAATTGTCTTTTTTGGCAGCATTGCTGTTGGGGGTGGTTTTTACGGTTTTAAAATTAAAAACAAAACAACAAAAACCGAAGCGTCCAAACAATCTCAACCACTAAATACAAAGCCCAACACAAAAGCATGCCCAAACCCCCAAAACAAAGATCTTTTTTATCCTTTCAGAGCAATAAAACTTTAAGAACTTAATAAATAATTATAAATTGATTGAATAAAAACGGGTTTTACTTAAAGGGATGACTTAGTTTGAACTTAGAAAATGACTTGGTAAGAACTTGAGGGGACTTGATCAAGAAATTTTTAAAAATTGAGGTGACTTTAAATGAAAATTAAAAATAACTTGTTAGAACTTAAAGGGACTTGATTAAGAACTTTGGGGGAAATTTAGGTGACTTTATCAAAAACTTAAATAGGATTGGGGTGATTAATTAAGAATTAATTAAGGACTTTGGGGGGTTTAAAAAGGGACTTGGGGTGACTTAATTAAGGACTTGGGGGGGCTTTTGGGGTTAAGGTGTAAGTATCTCAAAATGGAAGGAAACTGCCCAAGAAAAGTGGAAAGGGGGACCACTTGCTTTGTGCCTGAAAAGGTTGTGCCCCGGTGAGTAGTGATTCGGCCTGGCTGCTTTTTCGTGTTAGTGCGCCGCTGTGTGAAAAAGCCCCATCATTTGGCGAATAGTTGGCCGGCCTTCCAAATGCCGACAACAGTCCAAACCGAAGCAGGTCGCGATGCCGTAGGCTCAAATAGGTCAGCCCGTGTCAAGCGGGATGTGTTTGGGTCAGACGCGCTTTGGGTTCAAAGGGCCCGGTTTTTGGAGTGCAGCGAATAAACGTTTCCTTTTTGCACTCCGCTTTTTTTTAATAAAACAGGCCTTTTTTTAAAATAGAATCATTTTTTCAAAAAATTAAAAGTTTTAAAAAATTAAAAACATCTTTTCAAAAATATCAGCTAATTCTGTCTTGAATCAACGCTTTCAAGCGTTGTGTGTTTACAATAGTAGGTTCTCCTTTTTTTTTCTCCTCCCTTCCCAAAAAAGCAATACTTCTCTTTAGGTTAGGAAGTAAAAAAACCGGGCCGCCTATTTTCTTTTGTTTAAATACTCCCCGCCTACAGTTGTAATAAAACATTGTTCATCTATGGCAAAAGGTTCCTCTGTAAACACAAACACACCCGCCTGCATTGAATGCTTTGCTAAATGAGAGGGTTGGGTTAGATCGCATGTCCCCTCACGTGGTGTTGCACTTGCCCAGCCAAAAATTTGTAATCGGTTTCGCCCAATGACAGGCCCCTGTATTTATGTCGTGCATACCAACTGTGTGCTCTGTCATGGGAATATAGGAGAGAACGGAAAACACCAATCCTGGGCCACTTCCGCCCCCCACCCAGTTTCGGGGAAAGTAAACCCCGGGTTGGTGTTTTCCTTTCTCTGACAAATAAGACTTCAAAAAAACCCAAAAAATAACGATTTTTTTTAAAACAAACATATGTGTAGGGGTTATCCGTTTCAATACAATTTACTAAACTTTTCAGTTTCGTTTTTTTTTAATCCCCATGTTTTTCTGATCATTTTAATAAAACATTTTCGCCAAAATTCTTCAAATTTAGTTCTGTCTTTATGTGAATAAAAACTACAGTCTTTAAAAAGTTCTCTAAAGTCTTTTAAAAAAAGGTTATATTTTTGGCTTTAAAAACCACAACTTATCCACATGCCCTTTCCCCTGAAAACTAGTTTTGACAAAAGGGTTTTTCTTTTTTTAATATGTCCCTTTCTGCCGAACAGCATCTATAATAAATAGTGTTTGCGTTCCTTCAAACAGTTTTAAAAAATGTTCTAAACACCCCTCGTTTATGCAGGATAATAAAAATATGTCCATCTGTCCAATAAAAACCTTTTATCAGATATGTTTTTTCCTTTGTGGGCGAAATCAATTTGTTAAAATTATAGCGATAAAAGTTTGTAAAAGGTCGAGGTAATATTGTTTTCCAAACCGTCTGCCCCCAAAACAAGACAATGAGGGTTTTTTCATAAAATTTAACTGCTCCATTTTTTATAACAGGTTTTAAACTAAACCGTTATTATTTTTATCATACCCTTTCCCTCAAAAAATTGTTCAGTATAATAAAAACCCCATGAGGCCTAAAGTGTAAGATTAATCCAAATTTTGTTTGAAGATTGTTTTATTTTTTTAAATCAACATTTATTTTTTGCTTTTGGGGTTTTTTAAATTTTTATTTAAAAAAAAAAATTTTTTCGTTTTTCCAAAATTTTTTGGGGAAAGAAAAACCGACGAAAAAAAAAACCCCCCCAAAAAAAAATTAAGTCTTTTTTTAAGTTTTTTTTTTTTTTAAGTTTTT
>JAFLJL010000971.1:192666-218270 GCA_018398815.1 Conus ventricosus
TCAATAAAGAAAAATATAAAAACCAAACAGAATGAGCAAATATATCTGGAAACTTAAAGACGCAAAAACAAGCTACAATATATCTGGAAAATCATAAAAGAGCATCACCATACAGCAATGTTTCAAAAGGTGCAACCTATGTTTAACTGAAAAATGGTTATACTATGCAAACCACACTTAGCAACTTTAAACACCAAACAGAAATAGTAAACAACTGCAGGCATAAATGGAAATCGTTGTTAGTGAACACATCCAAAAAAAACCTGAAAGCCCAAAAAAACACGTGCAGCCAACCCGCACGTGCTATCAACCGCAAACGTGAGCCCACACGCTATATAACATCGACGGTGGGCAAACAAAAATCATCCTGATGACAGCGCAACGCCGCTAGAAACAAATTTGTCGAGTTTTAACCTTGAGTTTTAAACCTTCCTTTTTAACATCATTGACAAATGTTGCTCCCCAAGGGGTCGAGCACTTTTAAAATCATTTTAGGCTCTTTGATTATATTCATCTTGATTGCTCCTCACGTGAGCACTGTGGCCCGAAAGATTTTAAAATGGAGGAAATCAATTTTAGGCAGTCAACAAAAAACATACCGTTCTCTAACCCACAATTCTACTTAAAAAGATTAATAGAACAAACCGAAAAGTTCATACGCAATATGAGATGGAAAGCATTCTTTTTCCTGAACCGAATGCAAAAAAAGAGGACAAAAACACCTACGATTTCAAATCATGGCGATCACCACCAGTCATTGACGACATGAAACCCTTCGAAGATCAAATGAAAAGAATGATAACCAATATTGAATTCAAAAATCTAACAACGATTTCCAAACAACATTAAAAAAACAATAAAACAAGTACAAAATGACAAAAAAATATTTGTGAAGGCTGACAAAATAGCAATTACTACAAAATGGAACCAAAGGAATATTCTCAACTCCTTGACAAAAACATCCAGAAAAACTACAAAAAAGCTGACAAAAAATATACATGACAGTATCCGCACTAAAGATAAAGAACTTGCAGAGCGCATAGACTAAGTGACAGGATGAAGCGACAGCAACAAAAGAAGCTTTCATAACACTCAAAGACCACAAACCCAACTTTCATAACAATCCAACATGCAGACTAATAAACCCATCGAAATCTGAATTAGGCAAAATAAGCAAGAAAATTCTGGAAAAAATAACAAGGACATAAAATCAAACTCTGATTACAACCTCTGGAAGAACACATACGAAGTTATCCAATGGTTCAAAAACTCAATAAACAAAGTAATACAGTATTTATCACATTTGACATAGTAGACTTTTACCCATCCATAGATGAGGAACTACTCTCCAAAGCCTGAAGTTTGCCAGTAACCACACAGACATAACAGGGTCAGAAATGGAAATCATTCTCCACACCAAGAAAACATTACTACACAGCAGAAATGAAACCTGGATCAGGAAAACCAACAGAAACTCAACATTCGACGTAACCATGGGTTCATATGATGGTGCAGAAACATGTGAACTGGTCGGACTATTCATGCTGTCCAACATCAAGAAAAAACTCGGAAAACAAGTCGGACTGTACAGAGACGATGGCCTTGCTGCACTAACAAACAACCCAAGAACCATCGAAACAAGAAGAAAGAACTATGCAAAATCTTCCAAAACCACAACTTAAAGATCACCATTGAAGCAAACAAAAAGGTAGTGAACTACTTAGACATAACACTGGACCTCAACAAC
Organism: Conus ventricosus; assembly: GCA_018398815.1. NCBI lineage: Eukaryota > Metazoa > Mollusca > Gastropoda > Neogastropoda > Conidae > Conus > Conus ventricosus. The sequence continues at coordinate 194,414 of JAFLJL010000971.1, forward strand.
CATATATATAAACCATACAAGAAACCAACGATACACCTCTTTATGTACACACCAAAAGTAACCATCCACCATCTGTATTAAAGACCATACCCATGGCATAAACAAGAGACTATCAAACCTGTCATGCAATGAGAGAGTGTTCAACAATGCAGCAGTGGAATACCAGGAGGCACTACAAACAAGTGGATACAATTACAAACTACAATACAACCCGGACAACAACACAAATAAAAGCAAGAAAAATAGGAGAAGAAAAATCATATGGTATAACCCCCATACGACGGGAAACTCAAAACAAACATAGGGAAAGAATTCTTCAAAATCCTAGCAACTTCATTTCCAAAAGAGCACACAAACTGTCCAAAATATTTAACAAAAACACTGTCAAACTATCGTACTCATGTATGCCCAACCTCAAAAACCTGATTGACGCATCCAATAAAATGAAAATCAACACGGCAAAGAAGGGTGAAGAAAGGAAATCTTGCAATTGCACGAGAAAGGAGCAGTGCCCACTAAACAATAAATGTCTCCACAACAACATTGTATACCAGGCTACTGTAACATCAGAAAATAAAGAAACATACATAGGGATCACTGAAAACCACTTCAAAACCAGATATGCAAACCACAAACAGTCATTCAATAAAGAAAAATATAAAAACCAAACAGAACTGAGCAAATATATCTGGAAACTTAAAGACGCAAAAACAAGCTACATATATCTGGAAAATCATAAAAAGAGCATCACCATACAGCAATGTTTCAAAAAGGTGCAACCTATGTTTAACTGAAAAATGGTTTTAATACTATGCAAACCCACCTTAGCAACTTTAAACACCAAAACAGAAATAGTAAACAACTGCAGGCATAAATGGAAATCGTTGTTAGTGAACACATCCAAAAACAAAAACCTGAAAGCCCCAAAAAACACGTGCAGCCAACCCGCACGTGCTATCAACCGCAAACGTGAGCCCACACGCTATTAACATCGACGGTGGGCAAACAAAAATCATCCCGATGACAGCGCAACGCCCCTAGAAACAAATTTGTCGAGTTTTAACTTGAGTTTTAACCTTCCTTTTTAACATCATTGACAAATGTTGCTCCCCCAAGGGGTCGAGCACTTTTAAAATCATTTTAGGCTCTTTGATTATATTCATATATATATATATTATATATATAATTATATATATATATATATATATATATATATATATATATATATTTTATATATATATTTATATATATATATTATATATATATATATAAATCACACATGTATACCTACACACCTCAAACTCTGCATCCAGACGTGGGTGAGGAAGATGATGGTGGACTGTGTGGGGAAAGAGGCGGTCAAAGGACGAGGTGTCCTGTCTGCAGTCACCACTCAGGTAAGCCTCCACCATGCCTCGTGCAGAAACTCGTACTGGTCCTGTCAACACACCCCATGTCAACACACCCATGTCAACAACCCCATGTCAACACAGAATCAATGTCAACACACCCCCCAGTGTCAACACACACCAGTGTCAACACACCCCACCCATGTCAACACAGAATCAATGTCAACTCACACAGTGTCAACACACAGCCAATGTCAACAACCCACTAACACCCAATGTCAACACACATCCAATGTCAACACACACCAATGTCAACACACACCTAATGTCAACACACACCCAGACTCAACACATACCAGTGTCTACACACCTACTAATACCAATGTCAACACACATCCAATATAAACACACACCAATGTAAACCCCCCCCCCCCCCGTGTAAACCCCCCCAGTTTCAAAAAACCCCCAAGTGTCAACACACCCCAGTTTTCAACAAACACCCAGTGTCAACCCCAAAACCCAGTGTCAAACAAAAACCCAGTTTTCAACAAAACCCAATGTAAAACCCACCCCCAATGTAAAAACACACCCAATGTAACCCACCCCCCCAAATTTTTAACCCACACCCAATGTAAAACCACCCCCTGGGGCCCTAAACACACCCAAATGTAAACCCCAAAACCCAAATTTGTCAACACACACCCTATGTCAACACACTCCTAATGTCACCGCCCCCCTATTAACACCCCTAATGCAACACCACACCTTTTGTAAAACACACCCCCCAATTTGGTCAAAACCACCCAGAAAATCCCCAATGTCAAGCCCCACCCCCTTTGCCAACCCACCCCCAGAGTAAACACGCAAGTCAATACCCCCAAAATTTAACCCCCAAGTAAAACACACACACACCCAATGTCAACCCCCCCCCCAGTAACCCCCAATGTAAAACCCACCCCCTTTGTAAAACACACCCCCAAAATTGTCACCCCCCCCCCCCACACCCAATGTCAACACACACCCAGAAAACCCCCAAAAGGCAACATAACCTAATGTCAAAGACCCCAAAATCCCAACACACCCCCAGAATCACCCAATTTCCCAACAAACCCCAAATGTCAACACACCCCTGAAACCCCCCTTTGGTAAAACTACCCCCAATTTTTGTAAAAACACAACCCCAAATGTAAAACACACCCCCAGTTACCCCCAATGTAAACCAAAACACCCAATGTAAAACCACCCCCCAGTATCACCCAATGTCAACACACCCCCTTATGTCAAAACACCCCCAAATGTCCCCACAACCAGAAACCCCCCAAATTGTCAACAACACCCCCAATGTCAACACACCCCCAGAAAACCCCCAATGTCAACACACCCATTAACCCCCAAATTGTAAAACCCCACCCCCGTAACCCCCAAATGTCCCACAAAACCAAATGTAAAACAACCCCCCAAGTAAACCCAAGTCAAAAAAACCCACTCAATGTCAACCAAACCCAATGTCAACACACCCCAGTAACAAAAAATTGTAAACAACAGCAATGTCAACACACCCCAAATGTCAACCCCACCCCCAGTAAACCCCCAAATGTCAAAAACCACCCAGTGCCCGGACACCCCCGTGTCAAACACCCCCCTTTTGTCAACACCCCCCCAGTGTAAACACCCCCCCGGGTCAAAACACACCCAGTGTCAACAACACCCGTGGTTCAGCACCCCCCCCAATGTTAAAAAACCCCAAAAATGTCAAACACCCCAAATGTAAAACACACCCCCAATGTAAAACCCAAACCCTGTGTCTACCCCCCCAATGTAAACCCCACACCCAATGTCAACACACACCCTATGTCAACATACTCCTAATGTCACCGTCCCCCCTATGTCCTCCCCTAATGCCCCAAAAACCCCCTATGTAAAACCAACCCCAAATGTAAAAAACAAAACCAGTAATCCCCAAAAATTTTCAACACACCCAAATGTAACACACCCCGAGTAACACGAATGTAAACCCCACATCAATTTAACCCCCCCAATGTCAAAAAAAAACCAAAACCCAATGTCAACCCCAACCCCCAGTAACCCCAAATTTAAACCCCACACCCAATGTCAAAAAACCCCCAAATGTCAACACCCCAAATGTAAACAAACACCCTTTTAAACCCCCAATGTCAACAACCCCAATGTCAACAACCCAGTTCACCCAATGTAAAAACACCCAAATGTCAACAAACACCAATGCCCACACACCCAGAAAACCACTAAATGTCAACACACGCCCACCCAAGGCAACACACACCAGTAACCCCCAATGTCAACACACCCCCAGTAACACCCAAGTCAACACACCCCAGTAAAACCCCATTTTCAACACACGCCAAATTCAACCCCACCCCCAGTAACACCCAATGCCCCAACAAACACTAAATGTCAAACAACCCCCAAAATGTAAACACACACCCAGTAACCCCCAATGTCAACCCCACCAAAAATGTCAAACACACCCCAAAATTGTCAACCCAAACCCAGTAACACACCCAATGCAACACACCCCCCCAAGTAACACCCAATGTCAACAACACCCGGTAACCCCCCCAAAATTTCCCAAAACACACGCCAAAATTTTCAACCCCCCCACACCCAGAAAAACCAATGTCAACCACCCCCCAATGTCAACCACCCCAAAATGTCAACACAAAACCCGAAAATCTTTCGGTCGCAACAATAAAGGGACCGCCACCCGGCAAGTTCGCTTTTTTAAAAGGGGCCTTTTGAAAAAGTGTGGCCCAGTGTGTAAAATTATCTTTTCGAAAGGCAAAAGGGTGAGGAGTAGTTCTTAAACTTAGAGTCTTTTTCCCCCTTGGTGTTATTAGATTTTAAAAATAAAAAAAAAAAAATTAAATTAAATAAAAAAAAGAAAAGGGGAAAGGGGAAGCTTTTAAAAAAAAATCTTTTAAATTTGGGATGCAGGGAAAGAGCACTTTTGCATTTGCCGATTTCTGGTTTGTGGGTTATTTTTTTGATTGAATCGGGTATAGTCACATCCAGTTCAATTTCTTTTAAAATTAAATTTAAATATTGAACAATGAAAAAAAATTAGGGTTTCCCTGAAAAAAGATTTGAAAAACCCAACATGCCCCACTTTGGGAAAATTTTGGGTTTTTCCCCAAAAATTGGGGACAAATGTTGTTTTTAAAAGATGAAAAATATCGTGGGACATAAGTTTTCTTACTTCTCGGGAAAAGGTTTTCACTGTTTCACGTTTTTTTCTAATTTCGAATTCATTTTTGAAGTCAAGTTTTAAAAATTACTCTCATTTTTTTTTCTTAAAGCCCCAAATCTTTTACCCAAATTTTTATTTGTTTGCTTCATTCCGGGATATCCCACAGTGTGAGGGAAATCCAGAAAAACGATCCCCCAATTCCCTTTCAACATAAAAAAACATTTTTTAAGGTCTTTTTTCCCAAAAATTTAAATCTGTTCTTTTTTTTTGTTTCCCCAAATTTTTAAAACCCTTTATAAAAATGACTTTGAATAAACGCAAAAAGAAATATTATAGACAACAGTTTTTATCTTTACAAAAAAAAATAAAACCCCTTTTAAGAATAGCATCAGTTTTGCCGTAAATATAAACCCCTTTTTTCCTAGAGAAAAGGATCTACGAAACTTCAGCAATGGAATCCCCCAAAAACCAGCCCCGCATACGGGTCTAAAATCGAGGGCCCTCTGTAAAAATCTTCAGATGTTTTGGATTTTCCGGGTTTTTTAAGGGTTTTTTGGGGTTCCATGCAGGGGTTTTTTAAAGTCATCAACCCTTTTTTTTTTAGTTTAGTGAATCCCATATCGAATTTAGGGTTGAATATGCCCCCAATGAGGTATGCTTTTTAAAAACTATTTACATGTTTAAATTTCTTTTAATATCAAAGGTTTTTTTTTTTCAAATATTAAATTTTTATTTTAAACCCCAACAGGGGTTGGGGGGAGGGAAGGTGATGGCCCCTTTTGAAAAAGTCCTTTTCAGAAAATTTCTAAAACCTGTTTGACGGAAAATTTTAAACCCGGGAGGTTTCTGGGGAACTTTTAGCCGGGTTTCCCCGTTTTTGTTGATTGACAGTGGTAATAAGCTCGCTTCTTTTAAGTATTTAACGAATTGTGTGTACGGGGGCAAAAAGGGGCTAAAGGCGAAAAAAGGAAATTTTCCTTTGGGTGATGAAATTTTTCCCCTATGGCAAAGTCGATCATCATGATGAGGGGCAGTTTAAAAGTTTCTAAATTGAATGAAACAAAAAATGTTTTTATATAGCCTTTGGGCCCGTGAGTGTCAAACCGTCCCTCCCGAACGGTTCAAAACCAAAGGGAGTCAGTGTCAAAAATAGTCCCCCTGAACCCTAAAACCAAGAGGGTTTGTGTGGCTGGCTCAGTTTTCTGTCACCCAAAAGGGCCCTCTGAACCGTACAAACAAAAAGTTAGTGTGGCTGGCTCAGTTACGGGCACAAAAGTCCCTCTGAACCAATTTTTAAAAAAGGTCAGGGTTTGTGTTTACAATTTGGGCCCTCTGAAAACCCTCAACCAAAAAGTTTGTGGGGTTGGGTCCCGTTACTGTCACAGTAGTTTCCCCTGAAAAGTACACCCTAAGGTCAGTTATTGTCACAATAGTCCTCTTTTAACCATACACCAGGTCAGTCCCGGGTCACAATTTGTCCCTTTAACCCCAAAAAACCCAAAGGGCAGTAGTGTACAGTTGTCCCTCTGAACCCTTTCAACCAAGGTCATCGTGTCACGTAGTTCCCTTGAACCCCCACAACCAAAAGGGCTTAGTTTTCACAGTAGTCCCTCTGAAGTTTCAACCAAGGTTGGAAATGTCAAATTTGTAACCCCCTGGGAACCCTACAACCAAGGTCAGTTAGGTCATCAAAATCCCTCTGAACCCTACAGCCAATTTTCAGTTGCTTTTCACAAAAGTCCCCCCTGAACCATACAAACCCAAAGGGCAGTTAGTGCACAAAAGTCCCTTGAAACCCTACAACCCCGGTCGTTTTCTGTCCCCAATTTGTCCCTGAAAACCCTACAACCAAGGGCAGTTACTGTCACAATAGTCCCCTGAACCATACAACCAAGGTCGTTAGTGTCACAATAGTCCCTTGAAACCCTCAACCAAGGGCAGTTCTGTCCCCAAAAGTCCCTCTGAAACCGGGACAACCCCGAGTTGTGTGGGTGGCTCCCTTACTGTTTACATAGTCCCCCGGGCCCCACAACCGGGGTTAGTGTGGTGGTCAGTTACTGTCAAAAAAGTCCCCCTGAATTTCCTTAAAAACCCAAAAGTTAGGGTTTGGGTTGGGTCCCCTTACTGTCAAAAAAAGTCCCTCTGGCCGTTTCAAACCAAAAAGGGGTTTTTTTGGTGGTCGTTACTGTCCATTAGGTCCCCTTGAAACCGTTTCAATCAAGGTCAGTTAGGTTTTTACAATAGTCCCCCTGAATCCCACAACAAGAGTTTGTGTGGCTGGTCAGTTTGGGTAAAAATAGGCCTCTGAAAACCCTTCAAAAGCCCCATGTATCTGGGTTTTTCGCAAAAACCCAAAACGTCTCTCTTCAATCTTTTTTTTCCTTTTAGAAATTTTCTTCAAAATAAGGCTTTCTCAGAGTTGGGAAAAAGGGGAAAAAATTAAAAAACTGTTTGTCTACCTTCAATCCCATAAAAAAATTTGAAATAATACTATTTTCCCCATCATCAGAGAAAGTGAAGCAATTGTTTCAAGCTTTTGAAAAAAAAAAAAACAACTTATCAACTTGGGTAATACAGATACCCAAAAAATAAGAAGGGAAATAGGGGGAGGAAAAAAGGGTACCCTTTTTTTGATCCAAAACCGGTCCATACCCTTACTTAAATGCTTTATAACCCTTTGGGAAAAATTTTAAAAAAACACTAATGTTTATTCTCCTCGAAAAAGGGCCCGCTGTTGGGGTTAAAATGGGAAATTTTTTTATCGTTTTTTTGCCACTTTTCCTTTTTGCTGGAAGCAAATACTTCACTCTTTTTACCCAAAAAAGTTGGTTAAAAAGGAAAATCTTCCTTTTTCTGGAAAAAGGTTTGTTGTAAACCCGTTCCCAAAAAAAAGGTAAACCTAGGTCTGGGAATTGATAGTTACCGACCTAAGCATTTTAAAATCTCAAAAATTTTTAAAAAAAATTAAAAAAGATTGTTTGGAAAAAGCGTTTTTCATATTGCGAAAAGAATGACATGATTCCCAAAAAGTCAAGAAAGGGTTTTCCCAAAAAGGGATTAAGGACAAAACGATACCCTTTTAAAACTTGCCAAAACATGTTAAAAAAAAAATTTGCTTTGTAGAAAAAAAATACACTTTCTACTTTCTTTGACATCAAAAGGAATTTTAAAAGTGGGGTGTCATTCTCGGTTTTCTTTATAAGTTAAAAAATTTTTTGGGAAATTTAAAGGGGCAATGTTCAGTTTACAAAATTTTTCTTTCTGGGATTTTGTTTGTACGGGGGTTTGGGAAATATAAGGTATTGACATTGGTCCCCAGGGGTCCGTTAAAGCCCCAAATTTTTTATTTACAATTCTCATTTACGATCTTTTCCCAAAAAAACTATCTAAAATATGGGTGTTGTGCAAATTTCCATGTTTATTGCAAAGTGGTTTAACACCAAAAATAAAAAACAGAAAAAAGAAGAAAAACCATATTATAAAATACAAAAACTTATCAAATTGAAATTTGGAAAAAACTAAATTTGATAATGATGAAAAAAGGACTAGAAAACCTTTAGGAGGGGGGACACAATTTGCTATTTTAAAAATGGTAAAAAACCAAAAAGGGTTTTTCCTTAACTTGTGCTGAAAATTAAAAATCTTAAAAATTTTAATTTTAATTTTTGGTGTTCCTTTTCCCGCCTAAATTTAAAAAAGGGGATTCCATATTGAATTTATTATAAACAAAGCCAGACCCAAAAGGGTATCTTTACTTAAAAAAAATCATGCACAATCTTGGGGTTTAAGATACCCAAACTTCCCGTGCATCTTTTTATTAGTTGGGTTTGCTCAAAATTGATGCCCGGGCAGGAAGTATATTTTTCAGCCCTTTTCAAACATTACTTTTGCGGTTGACAAAGTATAGACGTAAAAACTATTAAAATAGCCCTTGGTTTTTCCAGGGGAAATTTTAATACTTTTAAAACATATTTAAAAAAGCTAAAAATTTTTGTCACTTGATGATTAAAAGCAAACTTGCCCCAAACCCAAATATGCAAAAACCCCAAAATCTTTCTGTATCAAAATCAGTAACAAATGAAATAAAAATAACAGTAGTGCTTGAGGGGTGGATGGGGGAAAAAAAAAAATAATGTTCTCAAAAAAGAGCCTTCCGTAAGCTTATTTTTCCCAAAAGGGGGGGAGCATTCCAATAGGGGGGGAAAACCCCTAACATATAACTCCTGGTATATTAACCCCCATTTTGAAACTTGGTGGGGTTTCCTCAGTGTTTTCGGGAAAATGGGGAATTTGACCCTCTGCCTTTTCAGTTTTAAGAAAAATGCAAAACCCAGAAAAGGCTGGTGTGCAAAAACTGTAGTAGTTTGTTTTTATTTTTAAAAAAAAAAAAACCAAAAGGGGCCCTTTAAAAAGCAAAAAAAAAAATCATGAAAGGGCCCAAAACAAAACTAAAATTTTCTTGTTTAAAAGTAGGAAAATTTTAAAAAAAAAAATCTTCTAAGACACAAGTTTTGAGGGGCCCCAGTTTTGGAATGAATCCCCAAAGGGGCTAAAATTAAAAAAAATAATAAATTCAAGGATAAGTACTTGTTTTCTTGAAGAATCTTTTTTTTATTTTCTACTTTTCACAAAAAATGTAGCTTGTATTGCTCTTTCAGGATTTTCTTTTGCTTCTTTTGATGGCACCTTTGGGGTTTGGGTTTTTTGAAAACTCAACAAAATATAACCCGTATTGCCCCCCCGCCTTTTCTGGGGATTGCATTCTTTTTTAAACCCGAAAAGGCCGAGGAGAGGAGGAGTTTAAATTTCCCAAATTTCCCCGGTCATTAGGAGAAAACCCAAGTTCGAAATTTTCGGTATATGCCAAAGGGTTTTTGTTAGTGAGTTTCCTCCCATTTGGGGGTGGGCTTCCCCCCGGGAATATAAGCTTAAATGAAGGCTCATTTTTTTGGGAACCTTTTTTTTCTTTTTTATTTATTTTCTTTTTTTCCCCCTCCACCCACTCAAGCACTTTCTTTTTGTTAGGCAGATTCCCTTGGCCCCTGCAGGTTTTGAATGCGTATTCCCCCCATTTCTTCAATCTAAGACATAAAAGCAAGCTTTGTTTAATTCAATATTTCCCGGGAGTCTTGGGAACACCAAATGCCCCTGTTAAATTGCTGGAACGGGCTCGGGACTTATCCCGGGGAATTTTTTTAGTTTGTTTTATATTTTATATATATATTATATATTATATATATATATTTTATATATATATTTTTATATTATTTATATAAAATTTTTTAATGTTGCCATGTGAGAGGGGCCCGTACAGCTGTACTCTTTTGGGTTTTTCACTGAGATGTTTTTAAAATCTGGTTTTTTTGATGTGATGAAGCCTAAATAAAAGGGCGGAAAAATTCTTTTTATAAAAAAACCCAAAAAAAATTTAAGAGTGTATGGTGGGGTGCCCCTTTTCATTTATTTTTTTATATATATTATATATATATATTTAAATTTTATAAAATTTTATATATATATATATTTATATTTTATTTATATATATTTTATTTTATTTATACCGTTTTAAAATAGGATTTTTTTAAAAAGAAGAGAAATTAAAAACCCCAACCCCTTTTTTCAAAACTTAAAACGCTCTCCTCAGGGTTTTAAATTTGGGCCCCCCCACCCGGTTATATATTGTGGTGTGTGGGGGGTTTTGAGTTCTGTTTCGTTTTTGGGACGTGGCCCCGCGGGGTGTTCGTCTGGCCGTTACTTGTGCCTCTGCGTAAGAATGTTGCGTGTGCTTTGATCTGCTTTTCCCTTTGTGGTGTTGGTACTAGCCCAGACTACTTGTACAATCTCTTTGAGCACTTGGTTGTGCCTCCGATTAGCAAAAGAGGGTGCTTTTTGAAAAATCCAGATAGTAGATTGAATTGGAAAAACATAAAATCGGTTCTTATTAGCAAATTGTATGAACAATGAAAAACTTCCTGCAAAAACGAAAGCGTTATTATGTCAAAGATCTTTGTCCAGAAATAATTTATAAAATGCGCTTAAACTCGTGGAAAACCAATTTTTTTAAGGATGTAGATTGCGCTTGTGCTCTTCCATTATCTATTCAACAAATTCTTTTTGAATGTCCAGTTCTAACATCTTTATATAATATTCTAAAGATGGATATTGCTTCATTAGGGTCTTTACATGAAATACTATACAGCCCCAAAATGATTGATATAGCAAAGGCTATATCGAGTTCTGTTATTATTCATTTGCTGTAATTAATTTATCAGTTTATTATTATTGTTTGGTCGTTAATAGGCAAACTTTCATGTATTTGTGTCCGTGCGCGCGCATTCACACACACACACACACACACACACACACACACACACACACACACACACACACACAACACACACACACACACACACACACACACACAACACACACACACACACACACTCTCTCTCTCTCTCTCTCTCTCTCTCTCTCTCTTCCTCACACACACACACACCCCACACACACACACACACACACACACACACACACACACACACACACACACACACACCACACACTCTCTCTCTCTCTCTCTCTCTCTCTCTCTCTCTCTCTCTCTCTCTCTCTCTCTCTCTCACATACTCACACGGGCACGCGCACGCGCGCATGCATGTACGCACGTACACGCAACACGCGCTCGCACACACTCTCATATAACGCACTTACACACTACACACATGTGAAGAAAAAAAAGAAAAAGAAACACCCGAAGGTGCTGGGGAGGACCCAGAGAAGCACTGTCTTCACCTGCCTTTAGAGCAGTCCTGTACCACCCTTGGAGGCCTGCTCTGTGTTGACGATGGGTACGGGCACGCACAGGACACTTCATTAAGATATCAAGGGACATAACTGCCCCCTGAACAGAGGTAAATTAGACTACAGGATGCAGCTCATAACAGCCTTAAAGTAGCATCCCCATGGGTGTACCAGCCCGTATTTCATGACTGCAGAGCCCACCGGCGAAAAACACCACCCTCCAGCTGCCGAGCACACCCCACAGACCCAACCACCCCTGCCCACGGACAGATGAAGACGGTGCCACTCCAGACACAGCCAAGCTTTCGCCATACGGTCTTATGTGCCCTCAAGAGAGAATCCAAAGTTGTAGTCTTTCCCACTGTCAACAGGACTTTCCCTGTGGTCAGTGGGTCTTTCCTCACCGTCACTGGACCTTTCTCCAGGGTCAGCCTAGTTAAGGCAAAGAGAAAAAGAAACACCCGAAGGTGCTGGGAGGACCAGAGAAGCACTGTCTTCACCTGCCTTTAGAGCAGTCCCGTACCACCCTTGGAGGCCTGCTCTGTGTTGACGATGGGTACGGGCACGCACAGGACACTCCATTATATATATATATATATATAATGCTGAACAATTAAGTAGTGGGGGAAAACAAGTGCAGATTAACAATTCTTCCGTAGTTTATAGTAATGACTTGGCAAAGATTTGAACTTTAAAAAAAAATGGAAGATGAAGAAAACGGGGGTGGGGGGGGGGGGATATATTATAAATATGAGAAACCCTTCACTAGCTGCCTGAGGAAACATCGCATTCCCTCTCAAAGGCACATTTATTGTATTGCCTGCTCCCTAGCCTTTCGTCCGCTGGATCGGACTCATCAGGGAGACACTGCTGATTGTGTCTGTGCTCTTGGTGTCAAATAGAGACACACCACAGTCCATAATTCTGTGGTGTTGTCATCACCAAGGGTTCAAAAAAGAATCCAACAGTACCCTCAAAGCAGCCAGCGAAGGGTAGTAAAATGGACAAAACAAAAGTGTGGAGAGGAAAAAAGTTGCTGAAAAACTAAAAGCATTATTTAAACAGTATAATATATACACACACACACACACACACACACCCACACACACACACACACCCACACACACACACACACATATATTTATATATATATATATATATATATATTATATGATATAATATATATATATATATTGAATTAAACAAAGCTTGCTCTTATGTCTTGATTGAAGAAATAGGGGGAGATACGCATTCATACCTGCAGTGGCAGATGATTCTGCCTAACTAACAGTATGTGCTTGAGTGGGTGGATGGGGAAAAAAGAAAATAAATGCTTCTCAAAATGAGCCTTCAGTAAGCTTATATTCTCCAAGGGGGAGAGACATCCTCCAATAGGGAGGGAAACTCACTAAACATATAACTCCTGGTCATATACCGATATTTCGAAACTTGGTGTGTTTCTCCTCAGTGACCGCGGAAAGTGGTAATTTGACTCCTCTGCCTTTTCAGTTTTAAGAAGAATGCAATCCCAGAAAAGGCTGGTGTGCAATACTGTAGTATGTTTGTTGAGTTTCAAAAAACCAACCAAAGGTGCCATCTAAGAAGCAAAAGAAAATCATGAAAGAGCAATACAAGCTACATTTTCTTGTGAAAAGTAGAAAATATAAAAAGATATCTTCTAAGACACAAGTGCTGAGGGCCAGTTCTTGGAATGAATCCGCAAGGGACTAAAATACAACAAACTAATAAATTCCAAGGATAAGTACTTGTGTCTTAGAAGATATCTTTTATATTTTCTACTTTTCACAAGAAAATGTAGCTTGTATTGCTCTTTCATGATTTTTTTTGCTTCTTAGATGGCACCTTTGGTTGGTTTTTTGAAAACTCAACAAACATACTACAGTATTGCACACCAGCCTTTTCTGGGATTGCATTCTTCTTAAAACTGAAAAGGCAGAGGAGTCAAATTACCACTTTCCGCGGTCACTGAGGAGAAACCACCAAGTTTCGAAATATCGGTATATGACCAGGAGTTATATGTTAGTGAGTTTCCCTCCCTATTGGAGATGTCTCTCCCCCTTGGAGAATATAAGCTTACTGAAGGCTCATTTTGAGAGCATTTATATTTCTTTTTTTATTTATTTTCTTTTTTCCCCATCCACCCACTCAAGCACATACTGTTAGTTAGGCAGAATCATCTGCCACTGCAGGTATGAATGCGTATCTCCCCCTATTTCTTCAATCTAAGACATAAGAGCAAGCTTTGTTTAATTCAATATTTCCTGCAGTCATTGAAACACCACAAGCTGCTCTGTAAGTTGCTGAACGGTTGCTCGGTACTTATCCTTGGAATTTATTAGTTTGTTATATATATTATATATATCGTGTGCCATGTGAGACGGGACAGTACAGCTGTACTCTCTGTTTTGACACTGAGATGTTTTAACTCCGTTTTATGATGCTGATGAAGCCTAAATAAAAGGCGAAAGCTTCTTTTTATAAAAAAACAAACAAACATGAAGAGTGTATGGCTGGTGTGCCTGCATTTATTTTTGTAATATATATATATATTATATATATATATATATATATTATATATATTATATTATATATATAATTATATATATATATATTTTATATACAGTTTAAAATAGGATTTTTAAAATGAAGAGATTAAAACCTACAACTTGTTTCAAGCTACAAACGCCTCCTCAGGGTATACAATTTGGGCACGCCACCGTGTTATATATTGTGGTGTGTGGGCGTGTGTGAGTTCTGTGCGTGTGGCACGTGGCCTGCCGGTTTTTTTTCTTTTTGGGGCGCGTTCAGGGGGGACGTGTTACGGAATGGTGCATTGACAAAGATTTCCATTTATGCCGCAATTGTTTATCATTTCTACTTTAGAGTTCAGGGATGCTAGGTGGGTTTTACATAATATCAGCCACTTTTCTGTAGTAATAGTTGCATTTTAGAAATGTCGTTGTATGGTGTTGCTCTTTTTATAATTTTCCATGATATGTTGTAATCTATTTTCTTATTTTTAAGCTTCCAAATATATTTACTTAATTCTGTTTGGTTTTTATATTTTTCATTTTTGAAAGACTGTTTATGGTTTGCATATCTGGTTTTAAAATGGTTTGCCGTGATCCTATGTATGTTTCTTTATCACTGTCTGTTGTTACCGTAGCTTGGTACACAATATTGTTGTAGAGACATTTATTATTCAGAGGGCACTGATCTTTTTTTGTGCAATTACAAGATTATCCTTTCATCACCCTCTTTGGTTGTGTTGTTTTTGGTTTTTATTGGAAGAATCAATTATATTTTTAAGGTTGGGCATACACGAGTATGATAGCTTGATGGTATTTTTGTTGAATAGTTTAGATAGTACATGTTCTTTTGGAAATGATGTTTTAAGGATTCTGAGGAATTCTTTTCCTACGTTAGTTTTTCTTCTTCCATCATATGGAGGGTTATACCATATAATTTTCCTTTTCCTGTTTTTCCTCTTGCTGTTCATGTTGTTATCTGGGTTATATTGTAATTTGTAGTTGTAGCCACTTTTTTTTCAGCGCCTCTTGATATTCGGCTGCTGCACTGTTAAATTCTTTCTCATTGCATGACAGTTTAGATAATCTTTTGTTTATACCATTAGGTATGGTTTTTAAGATGGAGGGTGGGTGGTTACTATTGATGTCTACGTAGAAGGTGTGTCATTAGGTTTTTTTATATGGTTTGTATGTATGATTCCTTAAGGTCTAATGTTATGTCTAAATAATTTACTGTTTTTTTATGGCTTCTACTGTGATTTTTAGGTTATGGCTTTGAAAATTTTACAAAGTTCTTTTTTCTTGTTTTCAATGGTTTTTGGTTTATTGTTTAACGTGGCAAGACCGTCATCTCTGTATAAGCCAACCTGTTTACCAAGTTTTTCTGTATATGAGACAACATGAAAAGTCCAACTAATTCACAAGTTTCAGCTCCATCATAGGATCCCATCGTGACATCGAATGTGGAATTTTCTGCTGTGTTTTTTAATCCACGTTTCACTGTTGCTATGGTAGAAGGGTTTTCTTAGTGTGGAGAATGATTTCCATCTCAGAATCTGTTATATTGTATATTTGTTGGCGAATCTTAGTGCTTTAGTAAGTAATTCCTCATCAATGGAAGGGTAGAAGTCCACTATGTCAAAAGTAATGAAACACTGTATTTTTCTGTTTGTTCAATTCTTAAATCCATTGGATAACTTCGTAACTATTTTTCCAGAGATTGTATTCAGTGTTTGTTTTTATGTCCTCTATTGCTTTTTCCAGGATCTTTTTTTACTAATTTTGCCTAATTCAGATTTTTATGGGTTTATCAGTCTACAAGTAGGTTTGTTGAGAAAGTTAGGTTTGTGGTCTTTAAGGGTTATAAAGGCTTCTTTTATAGCTGTTGCTTCTATCCTATCACCTAAATCCATCGGTGCACAAGTTCTTTTTCTTTTTTGCAGATGTTGTCATATGTGGTCTTATCAGCTTTTTTATAATTTTTTTGAATATTTTTGTTGAGGAGTTGAGAGTACTCAGTTTCCATTTTATAGAAATTGTTTGTCTTGTCCGCCTTTATGATTTTTTTTTGTCATTCTGGATTTGTTTTATGTTATTATTCAATGTTGTTTGGAAATTGTTATGTGGTTTTCTGAAATCAATATTAGCTATTAGTTTTTTCATGCTTTCTTCAAAAGGTTTCATTTCCTCTATTATAGGTGTCGATCTCCATGACTTAAAACCATAGGTTTTTTATCTTCCTTTTTGGCATCTGGGTTCAAAAAAAACGCTTTCCACCTCTGTTGCGCACAAATATTTCAGTCTGCTCTATGAGTTTTTTCATGCAGAGTTGTGGATTGGAAAAATGTATATTTTTGGTGGACTGGCCAAAGTTAATTCTCTCCATTATCAAATTTAGGTTCTGCTAGCCACAGTGCTCAACGTGAGGAGCAATCAATAAAATCAGAGTTAAAAAGCCACTCATAACGTTAAGTGCTCAACCATGTAGGGAGCGACATACCAGTATAAAATAGGATTTTAAAATGAAGAGATTAAAACCTACAAGCTTGTTTCAAGCTAAAAACGCTCTCCTCAGGGTATACAATTTGGGCACGCCACCGTGTTATATATTGTGGTGTGTTGGGCGGTGTGAGTTCTGTACGTGTGGCACGTGGCTGACGGTTTTTTCTTTTTGGGGCGCGTTCAGGGGGGACGTGTTACGGAATGGTGCATTGACAAAGATTTTCATTTATGCCTGCAATTGTTTATCATTTCTACTTTAGAGTTCAGGGATGCTAGGTGGGGTTTACATAATATCAGCCAGAGAACAGAGAAATGTCTGTTCTAACTCACCCGCCTGAAACTAGTTAAAACTAGTTTCAGGCGGGTGACCTTAGAACAGACATTTCTCTGTTCTCTGACAAGTAAGGCTTTAACAATGAATTAAAAATGATAATCCATCACACATTCTCTTTCAATAACCAAAACAAATAACGATTATCTACAAGCAAACATACTGTGTAGGATTATCCGTTTTCAATACTAATTTACTAAACTTTCCAAAGAGTAACGTAGGGGAAAGCAGTAGTGGCTGAACACACCCCATAGAGCAACGTAGGGGAAAAGCTGCAGTCGCTGAACGCACCCCATATACAAACGGTGGAGCAGGTAAGCCTTTAATTGCTAATTGTCGACCTGCCTAAGGACTCCGCACTATGCCGAATACTGCAGAGGCCAATCATTAGGTCGACACCTGATAACTTAATTTGCGGTGTCGGGTCTTATGAGTTGGCAAGTGCAATACTGCGTGACTGGTCATGACTGGCTTGGACCAGCGCCTTCCAACCAACGCCACTCAGTTTAGCGACGACTTTCAATGGAGACGGTTGTGTTTTGTTCACAGAGGACAGCTTCTTGCTATAGGTGATAATGTGTTTTAATACAACTGTATGGCGGAGTATCTAAACAAAATAAAATCAGGCGGGCCCAGTTCTTTACCTCTTAAGCCAAAGAGAAGTATTGCTTTTTTAGAAGGTGAGGAGAAATGTTCAGTGACGGGTGTACTACCTAGCAATCAAGAGCCGCCATAAAACACTAACTCCGCCAATGCCGGTCCTAACCCCAGATGAAAAAGAGGAGAGTTAAACTCTTTGTGAAACTCTTTGTGAAATAGGTGAGAGGCGTGTGATGTGGTGAAACTAACCTTGCGGCCTCAACAGCTTGGACGCCCGTCTGTCAAGTTTTCTGAACTACTATGACGGGCTTCTAAAAATAGTAATGGTTACAGCGTAACTGCCTTGCAAGCAGCGAGGGCTTTGTAGGTCAATCAGGCGAAGCTGCCTGATTGACCCAGTTTTGTGTACAGTATTAGCGCTGTAGGCCCCAATCCAAATGTTTGTGCCTCCTTCGCCTTCTCCGATGATGACGCTCGAGATTGAATAACAACAAAAACAACAAAAATTAAAAACCAGGCGAGAAAAAAAACAAACAAACAAGCCTCAAACGTATTCAAGGAAAGGAAGAGAGGTACTGTTCTTTGTCCGTCGAGACGACGAAGACTACAGGCCGATCTGCGCCCGGAAAGACCTATCACTGTACGGACAGGAGATGGCGGCAGCGCATGATCGGTAGCCATCTTGCTGCATTGACGTGGTTCTAAATATAGTAACGATCATGCATGATCGGTAGCCATCTTGCCAACCTACAACTTGCTGCCCTGTGACATTTCCCCTTCACTTTCCCACAAGCACTGTCCTGTCTATTGTTTGTTTGTTTGTGTTTGTTTGTTGTTTGTTTGTTGTTTGTTTGTTGTTTGTTTGTTGTTTGTTTGTGTTTTGTCCCACCCTATGCACGCACGTCACCCCCACCCCACGCATGCACGCCCCCCACCCCACCCCACCCCACCCCACCCCACCCACCTCCACCCCACGCATGCACACACTCAAGTCACTTCTAAGTTCTTAACTTAAGTCACCCCAAGTCACTTCTAAGTTCTTGCTCAAGTCACCCCAAGTCCTTAATTAAGTTTTCAATCAAGTCACCCCAAGTTCTTAATTAAGTTCTTAATTAAGTTTAATAGTTACCTCAAGTTCTTAATAAGTTCTTGATCAAGTCACCTCAAGTTCTTAATTAAGTTCTTAATTAAGTCACATTAAGTCATCCTCTAAGTACAACCAAGTTCTTATTCAAGTTATCTTATTATTGTCAAAAAAACAATGCAATCTATGTTTTTGTCTTAAATAGTAGATGTCTAATATAGTACACACACGCCTCAAAAAACGCGTCATCGCTGAGAATATTTTGCTCGGCGTTCTCTGCGCGAGATTGGTTGGCATAGATCTTAATGAAGTTCTTACATCCTAAGCAACCACATTGATTACAATTCTGGTCTATGGAAATGTCTTTTATAGACTCCATGTCTTTATTTATTGACTCCATCATTTTAAACAAATAATAATCCATCATGATCTATTTTTATTAAAAATTTAAAATTAAGTTCTTAAAATATTATTACATTTCAAATGGATCAAAACGATCTTTTGTTGTTGGCGGTTCTGGCATGCTTTTGTCTTCTGTATTTAGTGGTTCAGATTTTTTTGACTGCTTTGGTTTTTGTTGCCACTGTTTTATATTTTATAACTTTAATAACCGCCCCCAGCAGCAGCAAGGGCGCCAAAAATGACAACAGTTTTAAGTTCAATATTCCATGAAGACTTTGGTGCTGTAGGCCTTGAATCACATGGAGTTTTTATAGCTGGCATTGAATCAACTTGTTCTGACGTTGGCGGCGTTATGTTTTCATGATGAGTTATATTCTGTAACTGTAATTTTTTTTTTGTCTGTTCCACTCCGCTAATTTTTTTCCTGCTTCAACACGTCCAGGATGAGGATGCTTCTCACTGGTCACTTTCTTCACTGGATTCAATGTTTTCTGATTCTGCTGATTTTCTGGCTCGGTCATTTTGAAGGGAAATAAAATCTATATGATTAAAAGTAATTAATCCCATGATTAATGGCGATAACAATGTTCCAAATCTGTAATATAGATCATCCTAGAGACTCTAATGACTTTGTTAAAACTGGATCCTGCGTTAAATCATACATAAAGTCTTGTTCAGAATCAATGGGAGCAAATCTACTGACTAGTTTAGTGTATAAACTAAGAACCGTTTGCCCGACGCTTTTCACCATTCTTGATCCTAGTTGCGCTTCATACCTGTTATGATACTTTACAATGTCTTGTGGCGACATTTGCTGAATCTGTTCTATGCTGAATTCATTCCGAGGAACTGTTTTGTTTTCCCACATGCTGCCAAAGAATACAGCCTTTCCTTTTTGGGCATAATAGCTTGGTCATCAACTTGATCATTCATAAGTTCAGGAAGGTTTAGGCTGCCCTGTAGCTGTAGTAGATCATCGCTGTTCATGTTTTTTATTAATTATAATTATTTTATTTTTTAAATGAGCACCGAAAAAACTGTTGCCAACCTTGTATACCATTCTGCTGTTATTGGAGGCCTAAGTGTAGGATACACAATGCTTGGTAAAAGCCTGTTAAAAATAAAACCGGCAGATCTTGGCAAACTAGACTTTGAAGACTTAGCAAAGCTGATTGCTATTATTGCAGCTTCATTTGCTACGAAAGATTTTTTAGTTAAGCAGGGAATAATTCCAGACAGCATTAATATGTAAAAAAAAATACATTTATAAAAATGGCTTCACTCGTAATGATGATTGGTGGTGCTGTGGTTAATGCGCTTGCTTTTAGCGGAAGTAATTACGCGTTTAGTAAACTGCGGGATGACGGCGAGAGAAAAAGACATAACAAAGCTGTGGAGCAACTAGCCGCAGCACAAGATCACTATGAAAAGCAGAGAATTGAACAGTTAGATTTCATTAACGACACACTGAAAAAACAGGGGCATGCAGCTTACACATTTAAAGATGTTGACCAGGCAATAAAAGAATATTATCTTGTAACAGGCAAGCCAATTGAGATATTGCCCCCGCCAAAATTCAGTGACTTTTATCATTCATCAGAAAAACAAAAGATGCAAGAAATCGTGTTTATCGTCTTTGGTATGACTGTTGTGTATTTTGTTGCACATAATATTGGGCTGAATAAAAAATGAACAAAATCTATTATTCGCCAAAAGGATATTGGAAGGGAATAACAGCAATCAAAAAGCTAAGCCAAGCAGCTGGAGTTAGTGAACAAACAGCAAAGGAATGGTTATCTAAACAAGCGATTTGGCAAATTTATTTACCAGCGCCTAAACGAATACAGAGACCACACTTTGTGAATACAATACCGAACGACACCACCAAATGGATCTTCTATATTTACCCCATGATACGATTAGACGAAAAAGATTTAAGTACGCACTTACAGTCATTGACATAGCTTCAAGATACAAAGATGCGGAACCATTAACACAAAAGAGTGCTTCTGCTGTTGCTGTTGCTATACAACTAATATACCAACGAGGCCCGCTAACTTATCCTCGCATGATTCAAGTTGATGATGGAAAAGAATTTAAAGGCTGAGTGAATCAATTATTGTTAAACATAGAGTTACCATTAAAAGAGGCATTCCAGGAGTTCACAGATCACAGGCTTTAGTTGAAAACTTTAACAAACAGTTAGCTGAAAGACTTTTCTCCTACCAGTATCACAGAGAGCTTATTGACAATTCTCGCAACACCGAATGGGTTAGAAGACTGCCCTCAGTTTTGCGCGCAATGAATAATGAAGAATTTAAAGGGTTAAAACCAGTACAAGCAATTAAAAAACAAATAACAAATGTTGCTGAAGACTCCAGTACAACCAGCAAACTATTACCGTTTGGTTTAAAAGTAAGGTACCTTTATTTACCGGGGGAAGCAGAAGGGGACACTCGCATCAGGGCAACCGATCCAGTTTGGAGTGTTGACCGTATGAAATAAAAAGAATTGTAAAAATGAATCCGCCCGTGTATTATTTACGAGAAACTGACACAACAAAACAACTAGCTCCACAAAGATCTTTTGTGAAGGAGGAACTGCAGATAATCCCACCAGACACAGTTCCGCTTTAATTAATTTACGTAAATATATTTGAGTTTAAAATGGAGAAGGAAGCTCAGAATGAAGCAAGAATGATAAAGGAAAAGACCTTCGAATTGGTACGGGAATTATTTGATTTGAGTTCTGCTATTAGTGTAACATTTGCGAGGATTCATCAGCACATGGCAATGCATCAAGATCACCTACAACCCAAAATCCCAAATTTTGATTATCAAACATGGGGGAAAGAATATCTTGAAATAATAAAAAAAGTTCGGGCCCATCAAGCAAACGTGAGAAAAAATTTGTCTGAATTGGAGGATGATATGATTGATCTTATAGATAAAGTTAAGGAAAAATATAAACCCGAAGAAGATATATAATTATGCTGTTCTCCAGTGCCCAATTGCATATGAAAACTCTGGATTAACAAATACTCGTTTTGTGTTTGTTCTATCTAATGACTTCTTTGTTACAACAGTTGTGTTGATCTCATGTAGATTAGATCGTAGTTTTACGTTGTCATGATGAAAAGTATGTTTATTGAACAACGCTTCTTTGTAGTTGTCATGTGATATGCTCGACTGCACAACACTGCGATATATTCCCTTTGCTTTTTTGATAGTTTTCTCCTGGCTCGAAATACTGTACATTTTTTACCTTAACCCAACAAACTCCTTGATCACCTTTCCAGATAATTCATCCTTCATCTTTCCTAAAACCTTCTTGTTGGTAATTGAATACAAAGGCGAATCTTTAGGGTAATCGGATGTGTCGTACCATCCTACATGCCCTTTAGCTACTTCTAATTCCATGTCTTTATAGATGTCTTCAGTAGGGATATTTATAACAAAACTATCTGTATCTGTGTAAAGCACTCTGGACTCAGGATACAAGGGCTTAAATTAGTCATAAAGAAATTCTAACATCAAAAGCTTTGATAATTCTAAAACAGTAAACCCCAATAAAAACGGGCTTATCCAATTTGACTTTCTTTTTTTTTCATTATTATACCAAAAGCTGATCATGAAATCTTCTGAAGTCCTGATAATTAGGTTTTGAAGTCAGCTTAATTGCTTCGTTTTCTCTGGTGACCAATCTGACATCTTTGCGCTTGTGCGGATTTTCATTTGTCTTTCCAAAACAGCTGTTGTTCATCAGCTTGAAAAAGTCTTTTTCTGAAGCATCTGTGGATTTAGTTCTGAGATCAGTGTTCTTCATGATGTATGGTTTCATGAACTGTTCTTGATCAAAAGCAATTATACGATGAACAGTTGTCAACTTCAAACCATGTCTTAATAAAATTGTAGTAGAAGTATGTAATGACAGACATAATTTTTTTTTGCCCCGAAGATTAGGCACAAGTTTAGGCGGCTCTCTTTTCGCCATCTTTAGGCTTTCTGCTGCCAATGGATAGTCATTATGCAGGTCATGGAGTTCGTGAGGATATTCTAAGTCAACTTCTAGAATGTATCCACGCTGTTGACCCGGCGTCAAACTGCCCAACCACTTTAATGCTCTTTGAATATTATTCGGATCGCCGCCTGTGTACATTTTAAAGTTGCGTAATGGAAGCGATTGCGCCATTGCCCATCCATACAGATTGTTTGCATCTAAATACATGAGATAGTTAGACCTTTTACTCGGATCATAGTCGTCCAAGTATTTGTTGTTTGCTTTACAGTAATGGTGCGACGCCATACTAATTCCCCCACGCAATCCGTTTTCAATCATCTGAATCATTGGTAAATCAGACAATAAATCAATCTGTACTCCAGTAAACTTTAAGAAAGCATCCCAATTCATCCCGGGCGCAGAAATATAATGCGCAGGATCCAGGCTATAATGTTTCATGCAGGTCTTTCTATAATTTTCAAAGACGTCCGCCAACAAACAAACGTCAGCCATCAAGTATGAATCATGATAGTCTCCCATCGTTTTACACTCTAACTTCTGCCACGCATCTTGAGCATGCTGGTAATCGGAATCGCTGATGTCCTTTCCTCTAAGACTAGAAAAGAACGCGCCTTTAGGAGGAAGTGTGTCTTCGTCAAACCTTTCCCAACTGTTCATGTATTCGTAAGGGTAAACGCCCTTTCTAACAAGAGTTGGGTCAAATATTCTTCCGTTATTGGGCAGGATTTTAAGGACATAGCTAGTGACTCTAATGATCCCATCATGTGCTGCATAGAGTCATAAAAAGACATGTTATTTAAGTGAAACACATGTACTTTTCCGATGACTGTGCAATGCATGTTACCCTGAAGGCGTTGTCTACTGCTTTCATTATAAGGTGAGAGTCGTAACCTCGCAAGTTATGAAAGAATACAGGCAGCTTCCATGTCTTTGGTTCAAACTTTAGTTGAAGATTGCATCTACTGTGTGCTGCTCCTCTGAACTTCCCACTATTGT
>JAFLJL010000972.1:0-25944 GCA_018398815.1 Conus ventricosus
AGAAAAGTAAAAAGTAACACATCTTAATACACAGATCAGCTGCCACATAAACACTGAATCTGTAGTTAACAATCAATCAGTCTAATACAAACTGAGAACATTTTTACTTGGGAGGAACAGCAAAAATGTTTCAAATACGAATCAGCCATGTTTACCTCCGCCTTAAGAAATGAACGCCATGTTTTTTAAACATGGCTTTAGCTGTCCCAACAATCAACGCGTGATAGTTTGTTTTGCTTCGGCCGACTTTCGAACAATCTCATCGATAGCCAAACACGTATTAAAACTAGCTGTATCTTTGTCAACAATATTGTCTTCAACAAGCCAACAAACCTTTAAGATACACAATTCTGTTTTCAGTAAACCGGTTATTAAAATAACACACCACCGCACAAGTAAACCGTCCTGCTCGTCCGACTGTCAGCGAAAAGAATGTGTGGGTTACCTTGTCATGTGAGCGGCCGTGCTACGCTTAACTCGGTGATTGGTCAGGCCAGAACAGCGCCACCGCGCGGGACGTAGGACAAAACGTTCTAGAAATCTGATGTAATGCTAGGCAGGAAGGTAGGGGGTGAAGAGGAGGGGGTAGAGGAGGTGCGTCAGTATTGATTTTTTGGCCTGTGCGTGTGTGTATGTGCCCCTGTCTCTGTCTCTGTGTGTGTGGGCCTCTGTGTGTGAGGGCCTCTGTGTGTGTGTGTGTGTGTGTGTGTGTGTGTGTGTGTGTGCGTGTGTGTGTGTGTGTGGTGTATGTGGGTGTGTGTGTGTGTGGTGTGTGTGTGTGTGTGTGTGTGTGTTTGCATGTGTAGAGGGTTTGTGTGTGTGCGTGTGTGTGTGCGTGTGTGTGTGTGTGTGTGTGTGTGTGTGTGTGTGTGTGTGTGTGTGTGTGGTTATATATAAAGTTGTAGCTAATTCCATGTCTTCCACAATTTAATCTATAAAGCTGTTGAAAAAGTATTTGTGATTCAAAAACTTTTTCTAACTTAAAATCCCCACTGTCTGCTATTGCCATACGCAAACTTACACCACCACAGCACTGGGTGAAATAAACACCCCGAGTGCTGGGCAGGTAGGCCGGCAACTAGCAATTAAAAGCTTACCTGCCACCTGCAGAGCAGGGTCGTTGACACCGCCCTGAAAAGAAAGCCGTGGGAACAGACACCGTTTTGTATATGAAGCGCGTTCAGTCACGGCCGCTTTTCCCTACGTTACTCTATGGGGGCGTGTTCAGTTTTGGCTACTTTCTCCTACGCTACTCTCTGAAAACCTTAGTAAATTAGTATTGAAAACGGATAACCCTGCACAGTATGTTTGTTTGTAGGGTCGTTATTTTTTGGTTACTTGTCAGAGAACAGGAATAGGCGGCTTTTAGGGCACTTTCGCCCAAAAACGTGGTGGAGTAGCAAGTGAGTCTGAATCGGTGTTTATACGTTCTCTGCATTCAACGCCGCAGCACAGCCAGATCCGTTTTACACGAGCGAACAGACACGTGTGTGTACCTATGATGTATACACATACATCCCAACACACACATGTTTGCATACAAGAATACACGCACGCACACACGCGCGCTCGCGCGCGTGCACACATACACACACGCGCACGCACACACACACACACGCGCACGCACACACACACACACACACACACACACACACACACACACACACACACACACACACACACACACACATTCATCTGCCCCAACTGTTATTCCGATGACTGATCTGTCGGACATGATACTAACAGCTGAAGGACAATGATAGCTGGTACAAAACATGGTATATAATTCCTCAGCAATTTAGTGTGGCAGTTTTTTGATGGGTTTCCCGTAAGGTTTAATTGGTGGGGGCAAAACGCCTACACCCATGGGGGCTAAACGCCCTACTATGGCGATTTGCCCATTGTTCGGGCGTTATTGCCCCGGTGTGGGGCCAAGAAGGGCCAATTTTTTTTTTCATTTGTTCACCTACCAGCACTTTTCTTTTATTTTCGGAATCAATTTGGGTCAGTCGGCAGTTTGTACATAGCAGTCTCCAGATCTGAGCCTACTTGCATATCTTCTGTGCCTGTCAAACAAGCAAGTTGTCAGCGTGTTTTGCTTAAGGGGGCGTTGTACCCATGCTAACCCTATTTGCAACCATATCAGTTCCGTAGATGTATTTTTCCCTGATTAACTATAATGTACACAGACATTTTCCTGTTCTCAATTTTATTTGATATTCACATGTTTCAAACGATATTTAACGAAAAACTTACTAGAACACAAAGTGGAAACGTGTTACTTTGCAAGTGGTAAACTCATCATAAATATACACCCTAGCGCGATGACAGATCTAGAGCAGGCCGAGTCTGCTCCCATCCGACCAAGGCAGCGAGCTTGGGGCTGTGCTATGGGTGTTCTGATTGGTCAAAAATTCAGTTATTGAAAAACTTTGATCATCACTGCTCCTAACCCAGGGGGCTGTGATCGTGTTTTTTCCCTCTCCAGACATAATCAGCATGGTTCATCGTATATTGTGCAAGAGGAAATGTTTCTACTAAAAAACGCCAGGTCATAAATCTTACCTCCTCTACTAGTGTATCATGTTGACTTCAGGCATTCCTCTCTCACTCTCTTGCTCACTCTCATCTCTCCTCTCTCTCTCTCTCTCCTCTCTCTCCACTACAACACACACACACACAACGAGGGGGGGGGTGGGGGGGTTCACACACACACAGCACACACACACACACACAAACACAACACACACACTTCGACTTTGGGTTTGCAGCAGTTTGTCAGTCAAGCGCTGGTCTGTTGTTTTGTTTGCCCCATAAGTCAGGCTGTTAAAAGTTGATTCCTAAACCCACATCTGTAATGTTAAAAATCAAATGAGGGTATTGATGGTAAGTTCTGCTTTTATGTACATATGGAGTCGCGCAGCATAGCGGCATGCTGGTGTGGGTGTGTGTGTGTGGTGTGGTGCGGCGTGGCGGGCGTGCGTCTTCGTGTAATGTGTGAGAATTCAAGCGCTTCTGAACAACACTTGTTTCCGGCAGGGAAGATGTAATCTGTCTGGCAACATAGGACAAGTATTCGCCACACTAATAATCTTCGGCAGAAAATAGCTCACAGGTGTTGTGGACAAGACGATTCTCTTTCACGGTTATGCTCTCCAAAGTCAAGAAACTCCTGTTGTGCATCGGTGTGTAATCATTGGACATCTGCAGGCCGATAACAGACAGCAAACCAATGTGTGGTTCGCTATTCTCCACGCTTACAATACAAACTGCACACAGACCCGGGCTTGTTGGCTGCGCACTAATTTTTTTCTTCTGCGTTCCCCGTCCTCTCGCTTTTGAACTTTGACTCTACGACTCAATGCAGCAGAAGAACTGCCGTGCTCTGGACTTGCTCATTTTCCACTTAATGACTTCGCGCGTCTAACCACTGAGCCACAGGGACGCCTGAGATTTGTGGAAATTAAGCCTTATGAAGTTCACTTTTGTTCTCCTTGACCAGATCCAGCCTGAACAACCTCCTCTGCCGCTTCTGCATTGCTTTCAGGCTCGGGTATTTTTACCTTCCCGCTACTGAGAGCTGTCTTTCATGAGGCGTATGCAGACGTTCATACAAACCCCTAAGCTCAATTTCTGCAGTGAGGGACATTGACCTATAGCTGTCCTCTCCATCAGGCGGTTTGGCCAGAGCAGCATACTTTCAGTCTTGTAGATTTTAGCTGCTTCCATTCTGACTCATATGGATACCGGTGAGCTCGATCAGATCAGCTGTCTTGTTGACTGAATGGATTACTAATGTCTGGTCTCAGCCATCTCTTGCTGATGATCTCTGGTACTCTTCCATTCTGGGAGGGCCTGCAGTGCACTCCCAGTCATCCTCACCGTCCATAGCTGACTCTGCTGCATGTTTCGAGTGGCACTGTTGTTCTTTGGCCATGATTTGCTGCCTCCTGCCTGAAGAATTTTTGCGGGTGCTTTTGGAGTCCTGATTTTCCTTTTGTGGGTTGGTACTAGCCCAGAACTACTTGTACAATCTCATTGAGCACTTGGTTGTGCCTACCATGTGTAACCTTCCTGAGCCAGGCTACTTTACATGAGCTTAGACAGGCTCCCACTGTTTTTCTTCTTCCATGCAGAGGGGGCATGCAGATCGTCGGGTTTTCCCCCACTTCACCATGTTTTACATTTGAGGGCAGAAGTCATATGCAATCGTGAGAATGAAGCTGATCCTGAGAGGGGCCATGTGCCTAAGTCATCCAAGTGAGAGACTTCTTTGAGTGCATTCTCTCCACGTTGACCATTGCCCTGCTGCGCGGCGGGACTGCTTTCTGGACCTGTTTGTGGGTCTGGCCGTCTTTTCTCATCTCCTAATCAGCATGTCCCTTTTGGCTTTTCCTTTGGCCTTTGACCACCATTCAGTTTGGGTCACCCCCAGTCTGTGTGGGGCGGTGGGGTCCTTGATTTCTCTGATCTAGAGACGTTCTTTTACAGGAATCCATCGCCTCCTTGAACTTTCCAGGTTCTGCTGTCTTCACTGGCTTGAATTGCTTCTACACCTGGTCTCCTGAGTCCTCCAGCAATGCTTTGAAGTCTGATCTTCCTGCTTTGTATTCCTCCAGGATGGATTCATGGTAGTTTCAGGCTTGGCTTGGCGACAGGGCAGCTCTATGGTCATCAGACAGGGTGGGACTCCAATCCCCATTTCCTTGGAACGTTTTGATTTTGGCTCCATGTGCATCCACTAGCTGTGCAGACGTCGTATATCATCAAAGGCCATAGACTTTGGATCACATACGCAGACTCCAGAACCTTGTATTTGCCAGGGAGCCACACTGTCAATGGTCTCTCCAAGCCTTCTTCCCCCGACTTCTTTGGGCATACAAAATAATTTAAACCATAACATTACACACAGTCAGGCAGGTGGCGTATGTGCTAACATGCATGTATGCACTCACACACACAGACGAAAAAACAATGTAAACACACCCACACCACATCATCTGAACACTAACTATATACGCCAAACACAACTCTCTCATCACACACATAACACAAACACACACACTCTCGCTCCCCCTCACTTTCACACACAAACGCACACACACACCACACACATACACACACACACACACACACACACACAACACACACACACACACATCACACACACCACATACCCCACATCTCCTTCCTTCTTCATCTTTGATTGCCTAACTTTATAATTTCCAATAAGGATGAGAATAGACACACAGACACAGTTGCAAATCTGGAAGAAGAAGGGTTAAAGCTGAGAAAGAAAAATTCTGAAGGAGAAAATACTTGCTCATTTACCGCCATTGCTTCGCCCAAGATCGAAATTGAAGAGGTAGCGGACTGTGTGTGAAAGCGAAAGCAGCTTCCAGCTTGGGCCTCGATGGTTTGATGCTTATCAATATCTGCATTTATTCTGAAATCTCTGTATACTAGGTTCCATGGTACCTGTCACCAAGTGAAACGGTCAATACTTTTTTGAGAAAGTTTCTTCTTTTATTTTTTTGCCGACATGCTATCCTCCAAAGCAGCGAGCTTACAAAGGCCCTACTTCTAGTGGAGCACCAAGCTCGAGAACCTGGGCTGGAATTCGCTGGAGTGCAGAAGGCAGGGACCGGCTCTCCGCGCTATACAAAATCAGCACGACCGGTGCACGCCCAAATGTGCGCTAACTGGCGCCGCGTCCATCCATAAAGCGTGACACCACCTGCAGTTCCAGTGAATCCATGCGCACACTATAGGGCAAACTCATTCCTCCATAGGACCTCCAAGGAATGAATGAACGGCTGCAAAGACTCCATCGCAGCTTTCACCCGCTGACGTACCGTGTCGCGTCAGGGCCCAGGCTGGAGTTCATAACGCACCATCAACCCCTCCCCCTCCCCGATTCCTCCTCCCCACTTTTTTCTGTCTCCTCAACCATGTTTCAAACCAGGCCACACCACTGCCACCGATTATTGTTTACACCATCGGAACCCCCATTTTCAGTCCTTTTTTTTGTTTTTTTGTCAAAAGTGCCAGAAATGACAGCTCATTGACCGTGGCCCTCAAAGAGCAGATAAGGAGACGACGTTGAACATGCATTCAGAAGTCAATTTGACTGTGTCTGGCTGCTGCAAAAGCAATTACTGAAGCTCGGCTTTCCTTTTGATAAATGTACAGGCATTCTAAAGATGATGGATACTGGACTCTTCTGCCAATCAGAATCATGGATTCAATCTCGTGACAGCTCAAACCCAATCACAAGCCTGCTTTCTGTTTTAGTACACAGGCGAACCACAACACACACACACACACACCACGAACGGATTTTTTATATAAAGTATAGATAGATAGATTTTTGTGCAACACACACAATATTCAGAAAGCTTTCATGGTCAGTAGTTAATGCATGTATTACTAGTTTAACATATATGTTATAATATGGATTGCCTGAAAAAAAACACCCTATTTCTATGACGGACGCCTTAAGAATCACTTTATGGTAAAAAATTGCTGGATGTCCTAAACCCAACATACACTAAGAAAACCTTAGGGTACCAGGTAATAATGTATATCTGTTCATTTTTTTAATCGTTTTCACATTTATTCTTTACAACCTTCAGAGTTCAAAGTAATAACGGAACATAATGAGCTAAGTTGATTTATTTCATTAAAATTAACAGATATAGATGTGGTAACCTTAACATCCACGTTTACAGTGGTTGCATAAGTCGCGATTATAACTTATATATATATATATAATATAGTATATATAATATATATATATATATATATATATATATATAGATATATATATTTAGAGAGAGAGACAGACAGACAGACAGACCAGGAGACCAAAATTATCTGACGAGGAAATAGATAAACAGTAATTGTTTTTTTTGGTTTTGTATTTAAACATCAGTCGCCTCTCCCTGATTTTAGTCCGCAGTTTAAACAGAGAATGAAAATTGATGGATTGATGATCATTGAATCTACGTATTCCCAACAAGAAACAACAAGAAGATGCGTTTAAATATTAAAATTTATATATATATATATATAATATATATAAGAATATATATATATATATATATAATATATAGTGAACCCCTGATTTCAATTAACATCAGAAATAGTACAAGTGATAAGGAATTGTTTGAATAACGGTTAGACATAGAGGAGTTTAAATCAAGCTTTTAAGCCTTATCCTGCTACGGAGAAATTGAACTCAATTACTGGTCCGTCCACCAAAGTAAAATATCCTGCGAGTTTGCAATTTGGAGAGTCACATGGAAACATAAAGCAGTTGCCTGTGACGTCTGCAATACTTGGAATCACACTAAATTATGTTAATGAATTCAGGCATTTATGAGCATTCTGTCAATAGTGATATATCTTGGACTTGTTTTACCTGCGGCTTCCAAACTTTAGGTATCGGAGACTTTTTGAAGATTCTATTGACGACTTGCAGCTCAGAAGCAACCGGTTTTGACCCTATCTCTCACCAAACCCGGATCCCCAAAACAAAACTTGAAATTTTGTCCTAATTTGCAGCCACCCTGAGACTAAAATGATAAAATCCCCAACTCATAAGTGCAACTGGAACCCCAATCAATAGAAAAAAGATAAAACTTAAATGCATAGTCGTAAAATTTTTCAATCTCTTATCAAAAAAGGAAGAACTCATAATTTAGATCACCGAACAAAACATTGATGTGTAATTGAACAGATCTTGGCTAGAAACGGGAACATCCAGCAGTGAAACTTCCTAATGGAGATTTTTTTGATAGTTATAGAAAGGACAAGACTTTGTAAAAAGAGGTGGGGGAGTCTTGATTGCCAAGTAGAAAAACTTAGCCAGGGAGTTTTTATATCAAGCAAAAATAGTGAAAATTTATTTTGTAGGATTAATTTTAAGAGAAGAGTAACCGTCATTGTTGGATCAGTTTTTACAGACCTCCAGACCTCAGATGAAAAATGTATGTCTACTATCTGCAGAGACATTTTCTAACAATTGTTTTTGGCCAATAGGAACAATATTATGGATTGGTGAGACGTTAACTTACAGACATTGATTGGGGTGAAGAGCCATACTTGTTAATCAATACAGTAAAAATATTAATACACATTTTTTTGATACACACCAAAGACCATGGATTAGTGGCATCAGTTGAAGCACCAACTCGATGTAAGGCATTCCGGGATTTATTGATTTCCAATTGGCCAGGCCCCTAGGCAATCGAATTAATGCAGGCCCTGGGTGATTCATGACATAATTATCTTAGAGACAACTTCAACCCTTTCGAAGAAAACACCCTAAACGTACCAGCAACTCTGACCAAGCAGATTTACCCAAAAGTGGCGCCAGGATACTCATGATTTCAGTCCGTCTTTTTTTGAGGTCCCCTAGTGTAAAGATAGGTTAGGGACCTTGGAAAGTGTAAAAAAACTAACTTGGCTTTATTATGGATGACAACAACCTACTAAAATATCTTCAAGCAAGAACACCACCATGGATTATAACAAAAAACTAAACGTTTGTGTGAAAGGAAACATCCGTTTCTTTAAGAAACTGCAACTACAGCCCCTAAACAGAAAGATTACTGGTTAGGTATAAACATATTAAAGAAGTGTCCAGAGAGAATGTAGGCTTCTCACTCCAATTATGTTAATCGATGATTTCAGAAGGTATCATCAAAACAAGAATTAATTGGTCCTTACATAAGGATAAGAGACAGGACAACATTGGATTCCAGACCGGAGAAACAACCAAATAACCTAATACAGACCCTGAAGGAAAGCAAATGTACAAAACATCATTTTGTTCAGTTTCCTCAAATCCATACTTTTAATTAACGTTTAGACTAAGGATTATGATAAACGCCCTCGAAATAAAAGCAAAACATCAAGTAAACTAAGCAGGTGTTTTAAAGTTACGGATCAACATCAATGAAAAGACAGCACAGGTCCCGATAGCGTTTCCTGCAAGCTCCTTAAAATTATGTGCCAAGAATGTGGAGTGAGTATTACCAACTACTTATACCAAGCTTCACTGGACCAGGGAGTAATACCTGATGATGGCGAAGATTGAGCAATGTTTCCCTATTCAAAAAGGGTGACAAACACAAAAAGCAGAGAACTATAGACCGTATCTCTTACATCCCTCTCAGCTAATTTTCTTGAACACATTATATATATAGCATTAATGAAACCATCTGACAAATATGACTTCCTTAAATAACGCCCAGCATGGTTTTTACACAGCGGAAGGAGTGGTGAGACTCAACTTATAACAACACTCGAATGATTTTAATAACGGGCCTTAAACAACAACAGCAAAATAGATGCAATTTTATTAGACTTTTCTAAAAGCCGTTGAGAAGGTTACCATGAGGCCTGCTGCTTAAATTGGAACACAATCGGCATTGGCGGTTCTTTGCTAAATGGGCTAGATCATTCCTCGTTGGAGAACGCATGAAAGTTTGTTGTGGAAGGTCGTCATCCCATTGTAAACCAGTCTTGTCAGGTGTAACACATGGAACTGTTTCTGGGGCCCTTGTTTTTCGTTAATTTTTATAATGACATAAGTAGAAATCTCTCCTCCTGGAACTACTATAAGGCTTTTTTGCAGATGACAGCGATATATATAGAACAATCAGAAGCAAAATATACACGCATTCACAAGAAGATCTAAACGCTTTTACAAGAGTGGAAAGACTTGGAAATGGAATTTCATCCCCAAAAAGTGCCAAGGGTTGCGTATATGTAACAAACGCTCACCAATTAGATCAGATTATTCTAATCCATAACACTATTCTTAAAGGAAACTAATGCTGCAAAAATATTTAGGCGTGAGTATAGATAACTCGTCTCAAATGGAATAACATTACAATATTAGTAGTAAGAAAGCGAAATAACATCTTAGCTTTCGTATAACAGAATATCAATGACTGCCCCCCAAAGGTTAAAGACGACTGCTACAAAACACTGGTTAGACCAGTACTGGATTGGTTGTCAGTTGGGACCTTACACCGCCATCTAAAGGACATTGATAACTCGAAAATAAGATTCAGAAGAGAGCAACCCGTTTGCGTAACAGGGAACCACATCAAAAAAGGGAATACTAGGAAGAACATTGAGGAAATTAAATGGACACCCTTAGAAGAGAAAGAGCTTTTATCAAACTTAACATCTTCTTCAAAGCAGAGCTTAAGTACTGATATTCCAATGAACAACGAGTTATTGAATTAAAAGTAGCACCAGGAGTGGCGGTCAATGTTATACCATACCGCATCAAATATTGACAGAGCCACTTACATTCTTTTATCCCCAGTTCTGTACGGCTGTGGAACTCACGGCCGGTGCCATCAAAATTGCCACAAATGCCAATCTCATTTAAAAAACAAATTGATACAACAGTTTTAGATCTGCATATTGACATTTTCTTTTTTTACTTCCACCAGATATTTTACTGTTACCTGGGCCTGAATTTTGGCCATGCTTTAACTTCTTGAATATCGAGGCGACCCCTTGTTGCCAAAATGTGCGCCAGGGCCAACAGTATGAGTCCGCACTATTTTATGTTATTTTTATTTACTTTTTTAACATGCGCGGCTGGTGACCTACGCGGTTTTTTGAGTGGAACCATATTTTAGGAAGAAGAAAGAAAGAAGAAGAAGAAGAGAAGACATATATATGGCCACAAGAGAGAGAGAGAGAGAGAGAGAGAGAGAGAGAGAGAGAGAGAGAGAGAGAGGGAGAAAGAGAGAGATAGAAAGAGAGAGAGAAGACAACAACAGGACAGAGAAGTCAGCACAGAGAGAGAGAGAGAGAGAGAGAGAGAGAGAGAGAGAGGAGAGAGAGAGAGAAAGAAGAGAGAGAGAGAGAAGACATCCGCTTGCTCACCTCAGAGGTTCTGATAGTCCACCCAACCCACCGGTGAAAAAAAAAAAAAAGAACAAAAACAGAACCCCTACACAAACCCACCGCTGCACCAGAAAGGTCACCACCAACTCACCACTGCTCACCGGTCAAGAACGATATTCCAACCACATGATCCTCACAGGAAGCAAGAAATCGAGAGTATCTCCAAAGAAAAAGAACAAAAGCACAAACACACACAGAAGAAGAAGAAAAATGAAGGGAAATGATCAGTCGTCTCCACAATCAGCAGCACGAAGTCAAAGCCACGAAGTAGCCACCTCGACGGCGGCCAAGCACGAACTTCGTCGGCGCTGGTCGGTCCCTGACTGTTTGAATCTGGGGACTTCCAGTGACAGCACACACACACAACACCGGTCCGCCATGACCCTTTTCAACGTCTGTCTGACAGCGAGACTCTGTCTCTCCCCCACTCGCTCTCTGTCTCTCTCCTTCTCCCTCCCCCTCCCCCAACACACACACACATTTTTGGGGAATTGCGCAGGAGCGGTAGTGGTGGGTGGTTCAATGGCAAGACCCGGGGCAGTGTTTTGGACTCTGCGCCGTTGAGCGCTTGGTGTACGGTCTGGTGACAGGCTGGACAGCTGTATTGTACAGGTTGCTGAAGTGGCCTGAACAGAAAAGGGTACTTCAAGTCCAGACTAGACAGACAACCGTGCAGATAGAGAGACAGAGACATAGACAACAAGAGAGCGACAAAGAGACCGAGAGAAAGAGGCAGAGACTACACACACACACGACTCAACACACACACACACACACACACACACACACAACCCAACAACAACACACAACACACACACACACAGAGAGAGAGAGAGAGAAGAGAGAGAGAGAGAGAGAGAGAGAGAGAGAGAGAAGAGATATGATGATGATGATGATAATCTTTATTTCCAAAGGTAACAGATAAGCAAACACAGCTTAGAGAGAGAGGAGATGATGATAGAATTTATTTCAAGGAGAAAAGCAAAGCAGAGAGAGAGAGAGAGAGAGAGAGAGAGAGAGAGGAGAGAGAGAGAGAGAGAGAGAGGAGAGATTGCCCCCGTTCACCTAAAATTGCGCGTAGACAGATTCATCACTTATTTGACATTATAAGAATTTCAGAGAGTCCAAATCAATGGGCCTGAAAATAAGATCCGAAACGCTTCATCAATATCTTCTAAAAATCATTTCAAAACGAGCTAAGAGTAAGCAGTGAGTACGATGAGTCTAAACAGAAGTACGAGAGGGATTGCTGCTACAACGAAAGTAAACAAGCGCGTAGAACAGACATTGCTGAAGAATAATACCAGGTTTGGGGAGGGAGGGGGGGGGGGGAGGGTTCAAAGAGGGAGAGGGTGGGATGGAGGGGAGTTAGGGGGTGGGTGGTGGTACGGCTGTTGAATCCAAACCTTCGTTCTGGGGTCTCAGCGTGGAGTTCCGCCCCACTGCTCTCTGCAAGGCCACCATTGACATTTGTCACACACACTGGACACGCCTGCCACAGTCGCAAGAAAATGTGCAGCAAACGTGCGGTCCGTGAGCACGTGCAAAACAACAACAACAACAACAACAAAACAAACCAACCAACGTGACGATGAGTTCAGTGAGTTAGCTTGGGATATGTCGTCACATAGTGCGGCAGAAACGGAGATACCGAATGGCATCGTGTGTGTGTAAAAGCAGGTACGGAGGAACTGTTTTGTTGTTAAGTTCTATTGTAAGTTTTATTGTAAACGCATGGCCGACATGGTGGTGAGCTCAAGATGTGCGTGTGTAGACTACCTGCATCGCCATGGATATGATTTCCGTTGAGGACAATGGGCTCTGCCGTGAGGTTCAGAACGAAAAATGTAAGTAGTCTTTTTTTTTTTTATAGCGATGGAAGGATGAATGAACAGAGGGGAGGACTTCGTTTGTACTCCTTCTTTTCCTTGTACATCAAGGCCTGTATAGCTGCAAAAAAAAAAATTGTGAACGTAAATCAGTTTCAACATTTTGACAGAAAAGTACTTACATAGGAGAGGGTACAAAAGGAAAGCTTTCCCAAACAGGATGGATTCACAGGGACCGCTCATGTGACATCTTTACATCTTCAGTTTCAAATCTGTTAAGAACGCGCACCCCCCCCCCCCCTCTCTCTCTCTCTCCATCTGTGTGTGTGTCTCTCTCTTTCTGCCAAATATACATGCGCGCTCGTACACATGCACAAGCACGAGAGAGAGAGAGAGAGAGAGAGAGAGAGAGAGAGAGAGGAGAGAGAGAGAGACAGACAGACAGACAGACAGACAGACAGACAGAGTGAATGGTGGGGACGGTGGAAAAGGGTGGCTGGAAGGGATGGTTGATGTACGGTTGATTTACGAGGAAGAAATAAGAATGGCACCATTTCAAAACAAGTCTTTGTGTGGTGCGGTGTGTGCGTGTGTGTGTGTGAGTGTGTGTGTGTGTGTGTGTGTGTGTGTGTGTGTGTGTGTGTGTGTGGTGTGTGTACTGCTCTCTCTCTGTCTCTGTCTCTGTCTCTGTCTCTGTCTCTCTCTCTCTCTCTCTCTCTCTCTCTCTCTCTCTCCTCTCCTCTCTGCATCTCTCTGCCTGTCTACTGTCACCCACACAACAACACATCACACAACACACACACACACACACACACAACACACACACACACACACACACACACACACACACACACACACACACACACACACCCAATTTGTGCTTTATCACTGTTTGTTTTTCTTTCTTTGAATGTGTGTGTATGTATCTGTCCGTGTCTGTCTGTCTGTCTGCCTGTGTGTCTGTCTCTCCTTGTTGTTGTTGTTGTTGCTGTTGTTGTTGTAGTAGTAGTAGTAGTTGTTGTTGTTCTTTCTCTATCTCTTTGAATTCATTCTCTGTATGCCCCCTTCCTCCGCTGTGGTTTACATGCGTATATGAAGTCGCTGCTTGAATGAGATATGCTCAAGACAAGGCAAGGCAAGGCAAGGCAAGGCAAGGCAACTGTTTCTTTGACTGTCTCTATGTCTGTCTCTCTCTCTCTCGACTAATGCTATATGTGCAATACCTTCTCTGTCTGTCTGTCTGTCTGTCTGTCTTCTCTCTCTCTCTCTCTCTCTCTCTCTTCTCTCTCTTCTATCTCTCTTCTCCCCCTCCCTTCTCTTCCTTAATGCTATATGGGCACTGCTTCTCCTCTCCCTCTCTCTCTCTCTCTCTTAATCTATATGGGCAATACCCTTCCTCCCTCCTCTCTCTCTCTCTCTCTCCTCCTTAATACTATATGGGCAATGCCCTCTTCTCTCTCTCCTCTAAACTTCTGGCACTCTTCTCTCTCTCTCCTTAATCTTTTTGGGCAATCCCTTTCTCTTCTCCTTTAAATGCATAGGGAAAAAGCCCTTCTCTCTTTTCTCCTTTATGCTATTGGGCCAATCCCTTTCTCTCTCCCCCAAAAATCTATAGGAAAATGCCTTCTCTCTCCCCCCTTTAATGCTAAAAAGGGCAATCCCTTCTCTCTTCCTTGATGCTAGGGGGACAATTTTCCCCCCTCTCTTCCCCCTTGATGCTATAGGGGCAATGCCTTCCCCCTTCTCCCTTTTTAGGGAAAAAATTTTGGGAAAAAGGGCCTTCTTTTTCCCCTTCCCCTTTTTTGAGGGAATAGGGCAAGCCTTCCCCCTCTCCCCCTCCTTGATGCTATAGGGGGCAATCCCTTTTTCTCCCCCTTCTCCTTGATCCTTTTTTCCCCTTTCTCTCTCCCCTTTTTGAGCAAATTAGGGCAATCCCTTCCTCCCCCTCCCCTTTTTTCTATAGGGAAAATTTCCTTTCTCTCCCCCTTTTTAAATGCTTTTGGGCAATGCCTTCTCTCTTTTTCCTTGTTGAAAAAGGGGGCAATGCCTTCCCTCTCCCCCTTGATGCAAATGGGAAATTTGCCTTCCCCTCCCCCCTTAAAGCTATATGGGAAATTCCCCTTCCTCCCCTCCCCTTTTAAATCTATATGGGCAATGCCTTTTTCCTCCCCTTCCTTGGGGAAAAAGGGGAAAAACCCTTCTCTCTCCCCTTCCCTTTTTGGGGTTTTGGGGGAAAATTTGCCTTCTCTCTCTCCCTTGATGTATAGGGGGGCCAATGCCTTCTCCCCTTTTCTCCCCCTTGATGCTTTTTTGGGGAAATTGCCTTCTCTCTCTCTTTGATGCTTAATAGGGGGGCAACCCTTCCCTCTCTCCCTCTTTTTTGCTAAAAAGGGGGAAAAATCCCCTTCTATCTCTCCCTTAAATGCTTTTGGGGGAAAATGCCTTTTTCCCCTCCCTCCTTGATGTTATAGGGGCAACCCCTTCTCTCCCCTCCCTTGATGTATTGGGAAAATCCCCTTCTCTCTCCCTCATCATTTCCCTCCTTTTTCCCCCTCCCCTCCCCTTATTCCCTATTTTCCCCTTCCTTCTTTTCCCCCTCTCCTTATTCCTTTCCCCTTCCTTCTCATCCCCTCTCTTTTCCTTTTGGCCCCCAATGCCCCCCCCTTCCCCCCTTTCCTCCCCCTTTTCCCCTCTCTCTCTCCCCCTCTCTCTCCCCTTCCCCCTTAAAGTTTTTGGGGCAATGCCTTCTCTTTTCCCCCTCTCTCTTTTCCTTCTCCCCCTCTCTCCCCCCTTCCTTTATTTTATTTTGGGCCCAAGGCCTTCTCTCTCTTTCCTTGATGCTATATGGGCAATGGGCCTTCTCTCTCTCCCCTTTTCTCCTCTCTCTCTCCTCTCCTTCCCCCTTGATGCAATGTGGGCAATCCCTTTTCTCTCTCCTCTCTCCCCTTCCTCTCCTCTCTCTCCTCCTCCTCTCTCTCCTTGTTTGCTAAAAATGGGAAATTTCCCTTTCTCCTCTTCCCTTGTGTAAAATGGGCAAATGCCTTCTCTCCTCCTTGATCTAAAATGGGCAAGGGCCCCCCCCCTTCTCTCCCCCTTTCCCCCTTTTTGATGCTTATGGGAAAGCCTCTCCTACCCCTTTCCTCACTCTCTCCCCTCTCCCCCCTCTCCCCTTTTCCCCCTCTCTCTCCTTGATCCTATTTGGGGCAATCCCTTTCCCTCTCTCTCCCTTGATCCCCAAATGGGGGCCCCCAATTTTTTGCTTCCCCCTTTCTCTCCCCCTTACTATTGCCTTTAAGGCCAATTGCCCTTCTCCCCCTCCCCCCCCTTTTCCCCTCCCCCTCCCCTCTCTTTTCTCTCTCCTTTATTGCTATATGGGAAATTTTGCCCCCCCTCTTCTCTCTCTCTCTCTCTCGCCTTTTCCTTGAGGGTTTATGTGGGCTTGCCCCCCTCCTCTCTCCCCTTTTAATCTATATGGTTCCCTTCCTTTTCTCTCTCTCCTCTCCTCTCTCTCTCCCTTAATGCTAATGGAAATTTGCCCCCCCCCTTTTCCCCTCTTCCCCTTTTTTTCTCCTTCTCTCCCCTCTCCTTAAATGTAAAATGGGCAATCCCTTTCTCTCTCTCTCTCCTCCTCTTTCCCTCCCCCTCTCTCCCCTTTAAATTTCCCAAATTGGGCAATGCCCCTTTTTCTCACTCTCTCTCTCTCCCTCCCCTCCCCCTCTCTCTTCCCCCTTAATTCCCTTAAAATTGGGAAATCCCCCTTTCTCCCCCCTCCCCCTCCCCCCTTTTCCCCCTTCTCTCCCCCCCCCTCCTCCCCCTCCTCTCCCCTCCTTTTTTCCCTATTTTTAATCCCCCCCCCTTCCCCCCTCTCTCTCTCTCCCCTCCCCTCCCTTAATGCTATTGGGCAAAATTTCCCTTTTTTTTCCTCTTTCCGCCCTTCTCTGTCTCTGCCCTCTTCCCCTTTTTTCTTCCTTCTCCCCCCCTTTTCTTCCCCTCTCTATCCTCCCTCTCTTTTCTCTCTCTCTTTTTCCCTTTAAATCTAAAATGGGCGAGGGCCTTCTTCCCCCCCCTCCCTTTTTTTCCCCCCCTTCTCTCCTTTAATGTAATGGGCAATCCCCTTCTCCAAAACACTCTCCTTGATGCTTTTGGGGAAATCCCATCTTTTCCCCCCCTCTCTCCTTGAAAACTATAAATAATGGGCAATCCCTTTCTCTCCCCTTTTTCTCCCCTCTCCCCTTGGTTCTCTCTCTTTCTCCCCCTCTCTCCCCCTTTTTCTCTTTTCCTCTCCCCCCTTCTCTCCCCCCTTTCCCCTTTCCCTAATTTTTTTTGGGGAAATTTCCCCCCTCTCTTTTCCCCCCCTTGATGCTAAAGGGGGAAATTTGCCTTCCCCTCTCTCCTTGATCTATTGGGAAATGCTTCTCTCTCTCCCCTTGATGCTATATGGGCAAAATCCCTTCTTTTTATCCCCCTCCCCCCTTTTCCCTCTCTCTCTCCCCTTCTTTTTCTTTCTCCTTCCTTTTTTTCCCCCCCCAAAATAGGGTTTTGGCAATGTTCCCCTTCCCCTCCCCTCCCCCCTCCCCCTCCCCCCTCTTCCTCCCCTCTCTCTCCCCCTCTCTTTCCCTTTCCCTTAATCAATGGGAAAAATGCCTTCTCTCCCCCTCCCCTTCCCTTTTCCCCCTCTTCTCTCCTCCTCCCCCTCCCCTTTTGGGGGGAATCCCCCCCCCAAGATGAAGGCAAATCCCTTTCCTCCCCTCCCCTTTTCCCCCTCTCCCCTCCCTCCCCCCCCTACCCTCTTCCCCTCCTGATCCCCTATTTTCCCCATTGCCCCCCCTTGTCTTCCTTGCCTTTTTCCCCCAATTTGCCTTTTTCTCTCCCCTCTCTCCCCTCTTTTCTTTTCTCTCTCTCTCTCCCCCTTTGATGCTATATGGGCAATGCCCCCCCTCCCCCCTTCCTTGATGCTTTTAGGGGCCCAATCCCCTTCTT
Source organism: Conus ventricosus (assembly GCA_018398815.1). Lineage (NCBI taxonomy): Eukaryota > Metazoa > Mollusca > Gastropoda > Neogastropoda > Conidae > Conus > Conus ventricosus. The sequence continues at coordinate 17,748 of JAFLJL010000972.1, forward strand.
TTTCCCTTGATGCTAAAGGAAAACCCTTTCCCCTTCTCTTCCCCTTTGGGATGCAATTATGGGCAATCCCTTTTCTTTTCTTCCCCTTTGATGCTTAGGGGCCAGGGCCTTCTCTCTTCTCTCTCTCCCCCCTTTTCCCTCTTTCTCTCTCTCCCCACCCCCAAAATTGCTATATGGGCAAGGGCCCCCCTCTCTCTCTCTCTCCCCCTTGATGCTATAGGGCAATGCCCCTCTCTTCTCCCTTGTGCTATTTTGGGAAATCCCTTCTCTCTCCCTTCCCCTTGCTTGGCTATTTGGGCAATGCCTTCCCCCCTCCCTCCTTATGCAATGGGGGCAAGGGCCTTCTCTCTCTATTAAAGTAATGGGGGCAACCCTTTCCCTTTTTCTTTTCTTTGTTGCTAAAAGGGGAAATCCCTTTTCCTTTTCTTCTCCTTGTTGAATATGGGAAATGCCTTTTTTCCTCTTCTCCTCCCTCTCTCCCCTCTCTCTCTCTCTCAAAAAAAAAAAAAAAAAACTTTTTGAATTAGTGGTAAAAATAAACACGCATCAAAGCAACTTGGCAATTTCAGATCGTGCCATAAAAGTAGCAATGTTTATGATAGAAGGGCTGGACAATATTTGACTGATATCTTGGACGTTGATATCAGAGAATGTTCTTTATAAACTGGAGTTAAGACCGAACATTCTATCAACAAATGATGCACTGAAATAGGCTTACCACAAGTACAAAAAACATGGCAAGAATATTTTGTGTTCCATGCATTTAACTTTGTTACTATCTTGGAAATGTGACGAGGACAAGTATTTACATATTTGAGATTTTCTCCACAATTTCTGTTATAAACACAATTTTCTAACTTTAGCAACATTCTGACGAAGATGTTTCAGTGAAGATAATAAATTACAATCAAGGCAATGTTTAGCTCCAGTTTTAGCAAGTACATCTGCTGCTTCATTCCATTCAACCCACTATGAGAGGGAACCCAGCAAAAGTCAATACATATTCAATGAATCCTTAAACAGTGTATAAGGTGATGAATATCAAAAAGTAAATCTTTCCGAGCCTTACCATCCCAATTTTCCTCTCTCTTCCTTAAATGCTAATGGGCAATCCCTTTCTCTCTCTCCCTCTCTCTCTCTCTCTCTCTCTCCCTCTCTCCCTCTTTTCCTCTCCCCTCTCCTTGATTTTATATGGGCAATGTTTATCTCTCTCTCTCTCTTTTCTCTCTCTCTCTCTCCTCTCCTCCTCCTTGATGCTATTTTGGGCAATGCCTTCTCCCCCTCACTCCTCTCTCTCTCTCTCTCTCTCCTCTCTCTCTCCCCTTTTATGCTATATGGGCAATCCCTTTCTTTTCTCTCCCCTTGTTTTTTATGGGAAATTGCCTTCCCCTCTCTTTTCTCTCTCTCTTCTCTCTCTCTCTCTCTCTCCCGATGCAAGGGGGCAAGCCTTCTCTCTCTCTCTCTCCTCTCTCTCTCTCCCTCTCTCTCCTCTCTCCCCCTTTGATGCTATATGGGCAATGCCTTCTCTCCCCCTCCTTGATCTATAGGGGGCAATGTTTTTCCTCTCTCTTCTCTCTCTCTCTCTATCTTCCCCTTCTCTCTCTTCTCTCTCCCCCCTCTCCCCTTTGATGCTTATGGGAAATTTCCCTTCTCTCCTCCCCTTGTTCCCTATATGGGCAATGCCTTCTCTCTCTCCCCTTTTGATGCTATAGGGGCAATGCCCTCCTCTCCCCTTTTATCCCTATATGGGCAAGGGCCTTCTCTCTCTTCTCCCCTCTCTCTCCTTGATGCTAAAGGGCAATCCCTTCCCCCTCCTTGATGATTTTGGGGAAAAATCCTTCTTTTCTTTTCCCCGGTGAATATAAAAGGGCAATGCCTTCTCTCTCTCTTCTCTCTCCCCTCTCCTCTCTCTCTCTCTCTTCCTTGATGATTTTGGGCAATGCCTCTTCTCTCTCTGATGCTATATGGCAATGCCTTCTCTCTCTCTCTCTCCTTGATGCTATATGGCAATGCCTTCTCTCTCTCTCTCTCTCCTTGATGCTATATGGGCAATCCCTTCTCTCTCTCTCTCTCCTTGATGCTAATGGGCAATGCCTTCTCCTTTTCTCTCTTCTCTCTCTCCTTGATGCTATATGGGCAATCCCTTCTCTCCCCTTTTCTCCTTGATGCTACATGGGCAATGCCGTCTCTCTCTCTCTCCTTGATGCTATATGGGCAATGCCTTCTCCCCTCTCTCCTTGATGCTATATGGGCAATCCCTTTCTCCTCTCTCCTTGATGCTATATGGGCAATGCCTTCTCTCTCTCTCTCCTTGATTGCTATATGGGCAATGTTCCTCTCTCCTCTCTCTCTCCTTGATGCTATATCGGCAATGCTCCTCCTCTCTCTCTCTCTCTCTCTCTCTCTCTCTCTCTCCTCCTCTCCTTGATGCTATAGGGGCAATGCCTTCTCTCTCTCTCCTGGATGCTATATGGGCAATGCTCTCTCCTCTCACTCTCTCTCTCCTTGATGCTATATGGGCAATGCCCTTTTCTTTTCTCTCCCCTCCCCTCTCTCCTCTCTCTCTCTCCTTGATGCTATATGGGCAATGCCCCCTCTCTCTCTCCTTGATGCTATATGGGCAATGCCCCCCTTCTCTCCTTGATGCTATAGGGCAATGCCCCCCTCTCTCTCTCCTCCTCTCTCTCTCTCTTGATGCTATATGGGCTATCCCTCTCTCTCTCTCCTTGATGCTATCTGGGCAATGCCCTCTCTCTCTCTCTCTCCTTGATGCTATATGGGCAATGCCTTCTTTCTCTCTCTCTCTCTCCCCTTTGGGATCTATATGGGCAATGCCCTCTCCCCTCTCTCCTTGATGCTATAGGGGCAATGCCCTCTCTCTCTCTCCTTGATGCTATATGGGCAATGCCTCTCTCTCTCTCCTTCATGCTAAAATGGGTAATGCCCTCTCTCTCTCTCTCTACTTGATGCTATATGGGCAATGCCTTTTCTCTCTCTCTCCTTGATGCTATATGGGCAATGCCTTCTCTCTCTCTCCTTGATGCTATATGGGCAATGCCCTCTCTCTCTCTCCTTGATGCTATATGGGCAATGCCTTTCCCCTCTCTCTCTCCCCTCTCTCTCTCTCTCTCTCCTTGATGCTATATGGCAATGCCCCTCTCTCTCTCTCTCCCCTTTGATGCTATATGGGCAATGCCCTCTCCTTTTTTCTCTATCTCCTTGATGCATATGGGCAATGCCCTCTCTCTCTCCTTGATGCAAATATGGGCCCAATGCCTTCCTCTCTCTTCTCTCCTCCTCTTCTCTCTCTCTCTCTCTCCTTGATGCTATAGGGGCAATGCCCCCCTCTCTCTCTCTCTCTCTCTTCTCTCTCTTCTCTCTCTCTCTCTCTCTCAATGCTACTGGAATGCTCTCTCTCTCTCTCCTTTTCTCTCTCGCTCTCTGTCTGCCTCCTTAATCTATATGGGTAATGCCTTTTCTCTCTCTCTCTCTCTCTCACTCTCTCTCTCTCTCCTTAATGCTATATGTGTAATGCCTTCTCTCTCTCTTTTCTCCTCCCCTCTCTCTCTCTTCTCTCTCTCTCTCTCCTTAAGGCTATATATTATGGGCAATGCATTCTATCCTCTCCTTCCTCTCTCTCTGTTCTCTCTCTCTCTCCTTAATGCTATATGGCAATCCCTCTTCTCTCTCTCTTTTCTCTCTCTCTCTCTCTCTCTTCTCTCTCTCTCTCCTCTCTCTCGCGGCGCCCTCCTTAATGCAATTGGGCAATGCCTTCTCTCCTCTCTCTTACTCTGTCTGTCTCTCTCCCCTTTAAATGCTATGTGGGCAATGCCTTATCTCTCCTCTCTCCTTAATGCTATATGGGCTATGCTCTCTCTCTCTCTTTCTCTCTCTCCTCTCCCCTCTCTCTCTCTCTCTCTCTCTTATCTCTCTCTCCCTCCTTAGTGCTAATGGGCAATGTTTTTCCCTTTCTCTCTCTCCGTGTCACTCTCTCTCTCCTTAATGCTATATGGGCATGCCTTTTCTCTCTCTCTCTCTCTCTCTCTCTCTCTCTCCCCTCTCTCTCTCTCTCCCCTTAGTGCTATATGGGCAATGTCTTCTCTCTCTCTCTCTCTCTCTCCTCTCCCCTCTCTCTCTCTTTTCTCCTCTCTCTCTCCCTTAATGCTATATGGGAATGCTTTTTTCTCTCTTCTCTCTCTCTCTCTCTCTCTCATCTCTCTCTTCTCCTCTCCCCTCTCTCTCTCCTTAATGCTGAATGGACAATACCTTCTCCTCTCTCTCTCTCTCTCTCTCTCCTCTCTCACCTTAAAGCTATATGGGCAATGCCTCTCCTCTCTCTCTCTCTCTCTCTCTCTCTCTCTCTCTCTCTCTTCTCTCCCCTCTCTCTCTCTCCCCTCTCTCTCTCCCCTTAATGCTTTTTCTTCTTCTTCTTCGTTCGCTCAGACAGGAACCCCAGATGCTCTGATGAAGGCTGCCTCCGGCGGAGGTCCTCCAGAGATCCGTAAGTTTCTCTCTCATCGGTTGGTCAGCAGGCCAGGTCCTGCTCTCAGGTCATGGTGAGTTGGACAGTCTTGCAGGAAGTTTCCACTGTCATTGGGGCTGTCCCGCGGGGGCACACTGCAGACTCGCTTTTTAGGCAATGGTCTTCTCTCTCTCTCTCTCTCTCTCTCTCTCTCTCTCTCTCTCTCCCCTCTCTCTCTCTCTCTCTCTCTCCCCTCCCCTCTCCTTAATGCTATGTGGGCAATGCCTTCTCTCTCTCCATCTCCTCTCTCAGTCTCTCCTTAATGCTATAGGGGCAATGCCCCCCCTCTCTCTCTCTCTCTCTCTCTCTCTCCTCTCTTTTCTCTCCCCTTTCTCTCTCTCTCCTTTAAATGCTTTTGGGAAATGCCTTCTCTGTCTCCCCTCTCTTTCTTTCTCCTTAATGCTATATGGGCAATGCCTTCTCGCTCTTCCTCTCTCTTCTTAAGGCTATATGGGCAATGCCTTCTCTCTCTCTCTCTCTCTCTCTCTCTCTCTCTCCCCTCCCCCCCCCTCTCTCTCTCTCTCCTTATTGCTATATGGGCAGTGCCTTCTCACTCGCTCGTTTTAAATGCTGTATGAGCAAGCCTTCTCTTTCTCTCTGTCTCTGTCTGTCTCTTTCTCTGTCCACCTCTTCTTCGTCTGTCTGTCTGTCTGTCTCTCTCTCTCTCTCTCTCTCTCTCTCTCTCTCCTTCTCTCTTTCCCCTTCTCTCTCTCTCTCCTATCGAAATCACGTGTTTGTGTCGGAGGGACATAAACTGTAGCACTCACCTCACTTGCCCTTTGAAGAAAAGGGATACCACTGGATTCTGCGCAAGCTCACACTTTTGACAGTGGAGCGGGGGGAGGGGGGGGGGGGGGGGGGGGGGGGGGGGGGGGGGGGGGGGGGGGGGGGGGAAGGAAGGGTGACGATGACCGATGGGGCCGCGCTGGCCCTCGTTACCTTACTGTCCACACGCTATTCTCCCACCCTCCCCCAGCCTCGGCATTCTTCGCAAGTCGTGAAAATTTCAGTAAGGAGGAGGAGGGAGGGGGAAAGGGGGTGGGGGGTTGGGGGGGGGGAGGGGGAGACGGAGAGGAAAATGCGCTAGGGATGGGAAGAGAGAAGAGAGAGAGAGAGAGAGAGGGGGGGTCGTGGGGGGGGGGAGGATGGGGGGGGGGGGGGGGGGGTAGGGGGGATGTGGGGGGAAGGGGGGCGAAGGGAAAGGTCACGAACGAGAATCAAGAGGAAAACACTAAAACTGCCAACGTGACACTTCTTTTCGCCTTCCTCTGTTCGGCTGGGGCGTTTTAAAAGCGCGCGTCAGAACAAACGGAAAAAAGAAAAAAAAAAAAAAAAGACAACTGCATAAGCAAGGAAGGGAAGGTCAGTTGTCCATTTTCTGAATTTTAATCATGACCCGACTATTTCTGTTGTTATCTCTGCGCCAACGGGGAAGGAATTCAGCATCGTGTCGTGCTCCGTGTCGTCTCCGTGCACGTCTTCATTACGTCGTATGCAGATGTTTAAAGGTTAAACATCGCCACCACAGGACAAGTCAGCATTGCACGTGCCGTTCACAGTATAGATTTGACCCCGTGTCAGTACGTTATACAGTCAGTATTGTGCCAAAAAACCTTGTAACTGTCAGCATTGTGTCGTATGCGGTCAGAGGTCAGCACTGTGTCTGGTCATTTTGAGGTCAGTGCTGTGTCATGGTCATTCTAAGGTCAGCACTGTTTTCCATGGTCATTGTCATGTCAGCACTGTGTCATGGTCATTGTGGTGTCAGCACTGTGTCATGGTCATTGTATGTCAGCACTGTGTCATGGGCATTGTGATGTCCCGCATTGTGTCATGGTCATTCTGAGGTCAGTGCTGTGTCATGGTCATTGTGATGTCAGCACTGTGTCATGGTCATTGTGATGTCAGCACTGGTCATGGTCATTGTGATGTCAGCACTGTGTCATGGTCATTGTGATGTCAGCACTGTGGGCATGGTCATTCTGAGGTCAGTGCTGTGACATGGTCATTGTGATGTCAGCACTGTGTCATGGTCATTTGATGTCAGCGTTGGTCATGGTCATTCTGATGTCAGCACTGTGTCATGGTCATTTTAAGGCAGCACTGTGTGATGGTCATTTAAAGGGGGGTACTTTGTCATGGTCATTGTGATGTCAGCACTGTGTCATGGTCATTCTGAGGTCAGTGCGTGGTCATGGTCATTGTGATGTCGCACTGTGTTTATGGTCATTGTGATGTCAGGACTGTGTCCATGGTCATCTGATGTCAGGGACTGTGTCATGGTCATTGTGATGTCAGCACTGTGTCATTTGGGCATTGTGAGTCAGCACTGTGTCATGGTCATTCACGGGCAGCACTGTGTTATGCTCATTTTAAGGTCAGCACTGTGTCATGGTCATTCTGATGTCAGCACTGTGTCATTGTAATTTTAAGGTCAGCACTGTGTCATGGTCATTGTGATGTCAGCACTGTGTCATTGTCATTTAGGTCACACTGTGTCATGGTCATTGTGATGTCAGCATGTGTCATGGGCATTCTGATGTCATCATTGTGTCATGGCCATTCTGATGTCAGCACTGTCATGGTCATTGTGATTCAGCACTCTGTCATGGTCATTCAACGTCAGCACTGTGTCATGCTCATTGTGATGTCAGCACTGTGTCATGGGCATTTTGAGTCAGCACGTGTCATGTCATTGTGATGTCAGCACTGTGTCATGGTCATTCTGATGTCAGCACGTGTCATGGTCATTGTGATTCAGCATTGGGGTCATGGTCATTCTGATGTCAGGATTATGTCATGGTCATTGTGATGTCGCACTGTGTCCCTGGTCATTTTAAGGTCAGCGCTGTGTCATGGTCATTCAACGGTCAGCACTGTGTCACGTCATTCTGACGTCAGCACTGTGTCATGGTCATTTTTTAAAGGGCAGCACTGTGTCATGGTCATTCTGATGTCAGCACTGTGTCATGGTCATTCTGATGTCAGCATTGTGCATGGTCATACTGATGTCAGCACTGTGTCATGGTCATCTGATGTCAGCATTGTGTCATGGTCATTGTGATGTCAGCACTGTCATGGGCATTGTGATGTCAGCACTGTGTCATGGTCATTTGTGATGTCAGCACTGTGCTGGTCATTCTGATGTCAGCTTGTGTCATGGTTATTGTGATGTCAGCACTGTGTCATGGTCTTCTGATGTCAGCATTGTGTCATGGTCATTGTGATGTCAGCAATGTGCATGGTCATTCTGATGTCAGCATTGTGTCATGGTCATTCTGACGTCAGCACTGTGTCATGGTCATTGTGATGTCAGCACTGTGTCATGGTCATTGGATGTCAGCACTGGGGGGGTCATGGTCATTCTGAGTCAGCACTGTGTCATGGTCATTTTTGAAAGTCAGCATTGTGTCATGGTCATTTGATGTCAGGATTATGTCATGGCATTGTGATTCAGCACTGTGTCATGGGCATTTTAAGGTCAGCGCTGTGTCATGGTAAATTCAACGGTTTAGCACTGTGTCATCGTCATTCTGACGTCAGCACTGTGTCATGGTCATTTTAAGGTCAGCACTGTGTCATGGTTATTCTGATGTCAGCACTGTTTCATGGTCATTCGATGTCAGCATTGTGTCATGGTCATACTGATGTCAGCACTGTGTCATGGTCATTCGA
>JAFLJL010000975.1:0-27500 GCA_018398815.1 Conus ventricosus
GCACCATATTGGTCATCTAACAAATGCTGGAGAGAGAGAGAGAGAGAGAGAGAGAGAGAGAGAGAGAGAGAGAGAGAGAGAGGAGAGAGAGAGAGAGAGAGAGAGGAGAACACTGATATGAGTCGTTTCATCATATTGACCTGTTACTCTCGGTTAAGGAAAAAACCGCTGTTCATGCATGTATACGCATAGTCTATTATAGATAATGCATGAAAAAAGACATGCAAGCTTTGGGTTGCACACTTCCATACACTAAAACACATAATTTAAGATAATGTTTAAACAATCCATCTCAGTCACAAATATGCAAACAGTTGCAAGTGCACAGACAATGAAAGTGTGAAAGCCTCAAGCCAGAGAGAGAGGGGAGAGGGGGGACAAGAGGGGGGGGGGGGGCTCTTTATCTAGTGCCCTTACTACAGAGGTCGTCGGGGTCGAGATCGGTACCAGACAGCTCCTGACGTACATTGGTCAGATGCAAGGCTGCAGATTTCATCCACTTCCAACTCTGTAAAATAATGGAACGATGAAGTGCGCAAACTTCTCTACAATTCTTTATCATCAACAGCATCATCATCACCATCATCATCATCATCTCTCTCTCTCTCTCTCTCTCTCTCTCTCTCTCTCTCTCTCTCTCTCTCTGTATGTGTGTATAAAGTTTCTCTCTCTCTCTCTCTCTGTCTCTCTCTCTCTCTCTGTCTCTCTCTCTCTCTCTCTCTCGCTCTCTCGCTCTCTCTCTCTCTCTGTTTCCAGCTCTGTCTGTCTGTCTGTCTGTCTCTCTCTCTCCATCTCTCTCTCTCTCTCTCTCTCTCTCTCTCTCTCTCTCTCTCTCTTTCCTTATCTCTGAGCGCACTTCTTTACAAAGATATCAGAGGAATACCAAAGCTCAAGCTTGAACTCTTCTACCCACCGTGCCAGTACTATTCTTTGGTACTTTGAATCTTGATTATCAAATGACAGGTCACTTTGCGGATTCCTAAACAATCTTTAGACCGATATTATATTCATTCACATAGAACACACAACAACTTTTGTATAAAGGTAGTACACAAAAAAGGTCTTACACATTTATGCGCTCATTTGTGTGAACATACACGTACAAAACAATATCACAAACATGAGAAAGGGAGGGAGATAGAGAGCGACAGACAGACAAACGTACAAAGGGAGACAGAGAGACAGAGAGACAGAGAGAGATAGACTGAGGAGAGAGAGCGCGCGCGAGAGAGAGAGAGAGAGGATGGAGATGAGAGAGAGGAGAGAGAGAGAGAGGAGAGAGGCAGAGAGAGTAGAGAGTAAAACTGTACTGTTTATTGATATTGATGTGTCACCGTCAGGGAGAGAGCTCATTCAAGCCTGCCAGGCGATTCTGAACACAACTCACAAGAGACTGTTGGTCTCATGATGTTATAGTGTATATGCCTTAATCTTTGTGCTTCCTTTCTTCTCTTCATTCTTAAACATTCGGCTTTTATATTGTAATGGCTCATGGAACCTCACCAAGGACAGGCGTCACTTTTTCTTTAATGACTTAAGTTATTATTATTATCATTATTAATGAAACAGTAAAAGTTAAAAAAGTCAGACATTTAACATTCTTTCATGTGCACAACAAATACACACCGTAAAAAGGACAGGTGTATTACATAAACATATTTCAACACATGAATTACTTAACACAGATAATGTTCTAATATTTCACCAGAGTCAGAGATCATGCAAAACAACGTAATGTATGAGTACTTATGCGTGCAAGCAAGTTAGAAGGGGGGGGGGGGGTGAAGAGAGAGAGAGAGAGAGAGAGAGAGAGAGAGAGAGAGAGAAAGAGAGAGAAAGAGAAAGGCATACAGACAACCAGAGACAGACTGGCCAGCAGAGAGACAGACAGACACTTAGACACATAGAGACACAATCAAAAGCTTGGTGACAGCTTCCTTACTGCACAGGTCCATGGGGTCGAGATCGGTACAGATAGCACCAGAGGTACATTTGTATCTCCTAGCTCGCAGATTATACCCACTTCCAATTCTGCGAAAAAAAGAAGAAAAAGAATTAAAAAAAAATTGCATTGTTGTTCTCCGTTCATGACTTTTCTCTCTCTCTCTCTCTCTCTCTCTTTTCTCTCTCTCTCTCTCTCTCTCCCCGTATGTGTGTACAAAATGCTCTATATAAGGGAATCTTTAAAAACGCAGGTAACGTAAACCGTAAATAACAAACACGAACGGTAACTCTTGCTCCCATCATTGAAAGAAATGTACTCCCATAACTCCAATTGTTCTATGATTGTTGTTTACCAAATTATTTCTTGATGTTCGTATCGGAAGAAAAAAACAGCTGCTTTTACAAATTGTATTTAACAAAAAGCCCCAAACATTAAGCCACGATGGTACCCCGTAACCATTGTTCTAAGAAAAATTGAGAAACGAGAGGCGAGGGGGAGGGGGAGAGGGGAGAGTAGGGAGAGAGGGGCCCAGAGACGACAGGAGAGAGAGGACGAGAGACAGAGGAGGAGAAAGATATGAGTCTTTATTTAAAATTATTGATTTGTTATTTTCGGAAAGGGGAAAAAAAAGAGTTGTTTATTCTGTTAGCAAGACTTTATACATGAAAAAAACAATGTAAATACTTGGGGTTGCAACGGATGCACGAAGCACAATTGAAGATAATTTTTTTAAACAATCTATCGAGTCAAAAAAAATTGCACCAATTGGGAAGTGCCAGGGAGAGGGGAGAGAGAGAAAAAAGGAGGAGAGAGAGAGAGAGGAGAGGAGAGAGGAGGGAGAGAGAATGAGAGATCTTTATTTTTTCCCCTTACTCCAGGTTTTTGGGGACCCGGATGGGTTTAAGAAGCTCCTGAGTACATTGGTCAGTGCAAGGCTGCACATTTCATCCATTTCCCAACTTGTAAGAAAGGGAGATAAAGTGCATAAACTGTTCTCTGAAATTTTTTATAAAACATCGTCATCTAATCATCAAAATCTGGGGTCTCTTTTCTATCTTTCTCTATGGTGTAATCTTCTCTCTTCTCTCTTTTCTTCTTCCTCTCTTCTCCTCTCTCTCTTCTCTCCCCGCATGTCTGTCTCTGCCTGTCTCTCTTCTTTCTTTTTTTTTCTGTGCTGTTGTCGTCTGTTGTCTTTCTCTCCTCTTCTCTCTCCTCTCTTCTTCTCTCTCTCTCTTCTCTCTCTCTTTTTCCTTATCGTGATCCCATTTCTTTTACAGCAAAAAAGGAATACGGGCTACGGCTTGAACCTTATACCCCCCGGGGAATCTTTGGTTTTTTGAATCTTGAAAAATCAGAGGTCAAGTCCCTTTGATTTTGTGTCACTTTAAAACGATATTCTATCTTTAAAAATTTAGAACACATAAAAACGTTTTATAAGAAAGTATAAAAAAAAATTATTACACATTAATGCGACTTTGTGTGTCTAATGTACTGACATATCACAAACAGAGAAAGGGAGGGAGCGGAGGAGCGAGAGACAGAAAAGACAGAAGACGATGTGAGCTGGAGGGGTAGAGAGAGGAGAGAGAGGGGGCAGAGACAGGGGCAGTACGGAGACAGAGACGAGATACGGGGGGAGTCTGAATGTTTATTCTATTGTGTTTACTGTATTTAAAAGAAACGCGACAGTTAATTTTTTTTTTTCAGATATTCAACAAATTCATACGCAAAAACATATAAACGTAAAAAGGACGGCGTTTACTAAAACTACTTCAAACTGATTATTTAAAGACAGATAAGTTTTAACTTCCCCCCGAGTCAGAATGGCAATGCCTTACGATACATAGCCCTAATGTATGAATGCTTTTGTGAGAAAGAAAGGGGAAGCAGGGAGGGGGGGGGTGAAAGAGAGAGAGAGAGAGGAGAGGGGGAGGAAGAGAGAAGAGAGAGAGAGAAAAGGGGGAGAAGCAGACAGGAGACAACAGACAGACACAAAGACGATGGAAAAACAGAGGGGACGGGACACTTAGACACTAGGGACACAGTAAAAAGTCTGTGTCAGTTCCCCTTACGCCGGGTTGTAGGGGGGGGAGACGGTACACACAGCACCTGAGTAATTTGTATCTGCTCCATGCGATTCACCCACTTCCGTTCTGGGGGAAAAAAAAAAAGAAAAAAAAAAAGTTTGCCCCCTTTGTACGTTCTGACTCTCTCTCTTCTCTCTCTCTCTCTTGATTGTTGGGGGGGATTCATTCCGGCAGGGTGTAAACATAAAAAATTTTGGGTTTCCCCCGAAATCAAAGTGGAATTGTGAAGCCGAGAATTTTTGTGAAGTGTTATTGTGCAACCAACCCATCCCGGGCTACCTTTTTCCTTCGTGTTGTTTGTGGTGGATTTTTCTCTTATTTTTGCTTTTTTGATGGGTTTTGGATTTAAAAAGGTTGTTTGAATTTTCGGAATTAAAGTGGTCGTGGCGGACGGTTTCCCCGTAGGGTTGTCCTTCTCTTTTTGTACTAGGACTTTTACTTCAGCGCTGCGGTGCTTTAGCTGAACCGGCCCCATTTGGCAGCAAGCGCAGCTGAGGCAGACCAGACTGAGAGGCCACGGTGGTTTTTGGCATGACCCCTCCCCTTCCGGATGGCTTCGAAACCCAGTTACGCGGTGCTGTTTTCCTTCAGGGCCTCAATTGAAAGTTTGATGAAGAAAGTGATTGCGGGACATAAAAGGATGTTACGGACTCATGCGAGATTTTGTCTTTAAAGGGGAGGTCGTGATCTCAGACGTAAAAATGACAACCTAAAAAACCAGAAGCTGTCTAAATTAAAAAAGTGTTAAAACTTGAACGAAAGTCGGGACGATTTAGAATGTCTTTTAAAAGGAAAAAATGTTAAATTTCAGGGTTTTTCAGGAGAGATGGGGGAAATAGGAGGTTGTGAGGGCCTTGTCAATGTTTTATTAATGAAAAATTAGAACTCCCAAAGGACATAAGTTTGCAGGCTCCACAGGGAAGGGAAAACCGGATTCACCGTTTGGTTGTTGCACTTTTTTCAGGGAAAGGAAACAATTCTGGTGCCAGGCTTTGGTTGAGAGGTACCAGGTATTCATCGGAGAAGATTTCCCCCCAGCGAGTGGAGAATACGAAAAAAATTTTGTCCCTCCCCTGAAAGATGCTAAAAAAGAAAAAAAAAGTTCAATGATCTTTGTCGCCTGTCATTGAAGGTAAAAAGTATTACTTAGACCGGAGACAAACTAAAAATGTCCCTGGAAATGGGGCCGGCCCCTGTTAAGTAATCAAAACAAGTTCCATCAAATCTTTTCCCATAATCAAAACTAAAAGGGTAAAAAAAAAAAATACGCCCCGTTTAAGGAGAAGGAAAGGGGGGGGCACATCAGTGAGCTCGGGAGGGGAGGGGGGCCCTGCTGTGTAAACGCCCTCTGTTAAAGTGAAGTTCACGACAAAACGCTCGTTTAAGGGCCCCGTTAAGCAGAACACTTCGATGTTTTTGCGGTGATCATTAACTTTACCTGTGATGCATCGAATGTTGTTCACACCTTAAAAAGAAATCGATGAAAATGTGTGCCCTTTTTCATTTTTGTAGACCGACCCTGGAGGTTGCCTGACAGGATGGTCTAGGTGGGGTGAAAAAAAGGAGGGGGATGACCTCACACCCTCCGCAAGACCACACAAAATTTTTCGATACAACCCCCCTTTATTCACACCGAAAAAAACATTCCAACCAGCCCACGCCGTCACAATAAAGCACCCCAAACGCACAAACAGCAAATCACGATCAAGCATCCAACGCACAAAAATGCACAATCACAATCGAGCATAAAACGCACACAACAGCACAATAAATCAACACTCCGCACCCACACATGCACGTTTATAAAAAAATATTTCCCCCCTCCGGCAATGATCAAATTTACAGTTTTCCAGCCATATGACAAATCCAAAATTTAAGGAAATATTTCCGTTCGCCCCTTTCTCCACCATGGAGTGCGCCCCACACCCCCTGCCCCTGAAAAGTCCGCAGGGAGCCCCTGCGCCTGGGCCCTTCGACCGGGTTTGGTTCTGCGGGAGTCCCCCAAAACCCGCACCCTACTCCCAAGCGGGGAAATAAAAGAGCGTGTCCCGGGGGGGGGGGGGGGGGAGACGTAGCTGTTACTGGAGGTCCTGGCGGGGGTTCGGGCCGGCCAGTCAAGACGGCGGGCTTTTTCTCCCGGCCCCGGTCCACCAAGGGGTTTGGCCCTCGATCGGCGTGGCCCATCCCGCTGGTCTCCCCAGAACGGGGCCCTCGCCAGTTCGTGGCCCATCGATCGTGCCCCAGGTAAAAGCCCGGGGGGGGGGAAGGGAGTAGCTGGGAGGGGTCGAAGGGGGGGGAAAGAAAAAGGGAAGGGGAAGGAAAAAAGGGGGTACAGCTCCCCGTGGGTGACCCAAAGAGGCGGGTCAAAGGACTTCTCTCCCTTGCCAGTCGAAGGGCGAGGCAAAGATGGGGAAAACGAAAAAATGTGTCCCTTTCCCTACAGGCCGACTGCGGAATGAAAGAAAGACTTCTTCGACGATAAGGTAAAAAACCAGGACTGGGCGGCCCCCCCGGAATTTTTCCGCTCGAGCCCGAGTAACCCCCCTCAGAAATGGGGCCAAATGCCATGTGCGTCACAGGGAGCATATTCAAAAAAAAAACGAAGCACGGCGACAGGTAAAAAGACAGGCGAGAGGCGATGGGACAGAAAGTTGGGAAGGTACCGGCCACCGGTAACTTGCGGTGAATAGCCGGGGGGTTTTAGAGAGGAGAGAGAGAAAGAAAACGAATTTGAGCTGAACCCACCAAGGGCACTGCCCAAAAGCCCCCCTGGGGGACGGATCACGACAAAGCAACGCAATAAGCAAATAAGAAATTTCCCGCCCCCCTAGGTGGGTTTTCGAAGTCTAGGCTCGTGACAAATCGTGACAAACCCCCCTTCTAAAAGATTGTTTCTCTGAGTACAGTGCCCCTTTGAACCTTGCGATGGCAACTTCCAAAAAAGGGGCCCGAACCCAACTCTCTGTGGCCCCGACGAGTACGAGAATCAATACAACTTTCCCGAAAATCACAGGGGGGAATACAAAATATAATTTATAAAAAAAAATAAGCAACCTTTCCCAAAACCATGGAAGGTAACAACCCAAAACCATTGGGATTCACTACCGTTAACCCCCTGAAGGGAAAAAACTGTCATAACCTGTCGGCCCCAAAAGGGTTTAAACCCGGGTTTGGGGGAGGTGTCCTCTGACTGATTTTCAATTGCAAAATAGGAGTCGGCTAGTGTCAGCCCGTTTTACGGAACCCTTGAAACGGAAAGTGAACGCATGACTCTGCATTACTGCCTAATCATGAGTCGACGATGAGGGCCCGGATCGGTCCAAGCACTGGAGAGGATGTGGTCGCTCTCCAGTACAAATTTCGCCGTACTTCTTCTTGGGCACGCCAGTGCGGTCCAAAATCTGCCTAGAGATTTGCAACAGTGGGGGCATCGATAGTCCAAAGGGGGACAGCCTTGGGTTCGCTGCAGATTCTCCATACCGAAGTGTGCGGTGCCCGCGATCGGAGGGAGATTAATGGGTCCCCCAGGTCGCCCCCAACCCTTTGCTGAATGCCCCCCAAACCCGTGGCACTGACCCTGGGGGAACCCCGTTTCAACACCTTAGGGTTGCCCGTTGGGACATCGCGACTGGGCATTTCTGCCAAACCTGGGAGTTCATCCGGGCCAAAAAAAGTCTTGTTTCCCACCGGAGGTCCCCCTTTGACCCCAATGACTCCCATAGGTAAATCAGGGGCCTGCGGGAAAAAGGACTCTCTAAAGTTTTGGGGGGAACAAAAAGCTTTTTGGCCCCGTCTCCCTGAGTGAAAACCCTAAAGAGGATCCCCTTGTGGAGTTGAAGTCCCTTGGGTGTTGGGCAGTTGAGGGGACGTTTTACAGTTGTGCAGGGTTGGACACCCAAGCCCCTGGCCTGAGACGAACAAGGGGAAGCAGGGTGGCCCTTTTGCAAGAACCTGTCGAGACGGGAAAAACGGGACGAAATTTTCTGTTCCGTTCTTAGCTCTGGGGTGTGGTAACTCCCCACAGCGTACGGGCGACCCCGTAGACACGGCTGACTGGTCGTCTGCAAAGGGTTGATGTATTCCCTATGACAAGGGAATACAGAGGCGCTCCACGCGAGGGCCCATACTTCGACAGAAGTAGGGGGTGGAGGTGGGTAAGTACAAAAGGGACGGGTGGGGGTTTTTAAA
Source organism: Conus ventricosus (assembly GCA_018398815.1). Lineage (NCBI taxonomy): Eukaryota > Metazoa > Mollusca > Gastropoda > Neogastropoda > Conidae > Conus > Conus ventricosus. The sequence continues at coordinate 8,221 of JAFLJL010000975.1, forward strand.
ACCGCCCAACCCGCCAACATCAAAAATGGGCCCCCCGCGGGCCTTGGGGGGGAAAATAAATCCTTATCCCAAGGTGTGAGCCCCCGAATCCTGTGGTGTCGACCAAGGAAAACCAACAACAGAAAGAAACACGGGCCTCGTACCCCCGGAAGCGGGGTGGACCCACGTTAGCCGAGGCGCGAGGTGCTGGAGAGGTTTAGCCCCTGACTCCCCGGGCTTAGGGCAATTTTTTTGATGGGGCCAGGACGCCAAAAGAAAACAAAATCGAGGGTGAGGCCCCCGATGGATGCTGCTTTTTCCCCCCGCTAGCTTTGTCGGGCCTTTTTGCTACCAAATCCTGTGGAGGGTTCCTTCCGTTTTGGGCGATGCCCAAAAGCCCTGCGAGCTTCAGAAAACACCTCAGCTGTGTAAAATCGCAGCCGCAAAATCCTGAGGTGCGTTGCCTATCGGATCCTCAACTCTGGGGACACAGTGTTGGTGAGCTGTTCAATGGGATCAGATCCTCCAGCTCCAATTAGTAAACTGACGCCGTCCCCTAGCGTCTTGCGCGCTATCCCCAAACTCACGAAGGTTCATCATTTTTTCTTCTGGCCCTAAACTTTTCCTTGGTCTTGGGGTAAGGTGGAAACGTTACGCAGAGCCAACTGCTGTTGCTAAGACGCCCCCTTCTTTAGGGAGCCCCACTCCCTGGCAGCCAGAAAATCCAGAAAAAAGGGCATAGCCTTTTTGCTCCTCGACTTTGGGTAGAAAAGCAACCTTGTAAAAAATTGCTCTAAAAACTTTCAAGTCCTCATAGGTTGAACTCGGAAAGTTTAATTTTGGGGCTTAACTCTATCCCTGCCGGGTGTTTAAACCCGGGTTTAAAAAAAGGGGGAGGCCGCGAAAAAGTTGTTCCTCCCCTCCTACGCAGGCCTCCCTGTCTGTTTCCCCTACGGGGGTTTCCCTGCCTGTCCCCTCTTCCCTACGCTGAGCAGCCTCCTCTCTAGCGAGCCCGTCTAGCAGTCTCCTCTGGGCGCGGGCCCTCCTTCCTGCCTGCTTTTCCCCTACGCAGAGTTTCCTGCCTGTCCCTTTTCCCTTTACGGAGCCTTGCTTTTTCATAGTAGGGCTTCGCCTAGAACCTCTTCCTCGGGGGGCCTCATTTCCCGTGCTGTCGCTCCGAAACTCAGGACGGAGGTGATGCCGGGTGGGGTTCCCCACTCCCGACAGGGAGGGACCAAATCGACCGTCCCTTGGGTCTCGCTTTCCCAAAAGGAAAGTTTCGGGGGCATCCCCCTTCGGGGGAAGCCTGAAGAGGAGGGGTTTCGGTCTTGCGATCAACAGAACCCCACAGTTGCTTCGCTTGCCTGGGCCCCCGGCGGAAGTGCCAGTCGGGGTCTAAAAAGGAAGCCCCCAGCAAAAGAGGTAGTAAAAGTACCCAGGACACCTGCTACAGCACTGGAATAGGTAGAATTTCCCGTAGTCAAAGTATGGTCTAATAGTGGGGGACTACAGTAACTTTTGAACACCCTTTTCTTTGACGCCGCGTCGCCATACCACCAGCGCGGAGTCCCCCAAGACAAAAATTCTTAGGGTTTTTAAATACAGGGGAAAGAATTCCCTGAAAAAGAAAAAAATATTTTAGGGGCGTGTGTTATGTGTGTTGTGTGTGTGTGGTGTGTGGGGCAAAATTCCCGGGTGTCCCCTCTGGGAAACCCCGCTCTACAGCCGAGCAACGTGCGGTGGGGCTCACCGAAAAAAAAAAAAAAAAAAAAAATATGTCCCGGGTGCCCCACTTGGCAAACCCCGCTTACAGCAGGCAACAGTGCGGTGGGGTGGCCGAAAAAAAAAAAAAAAAAAAAAAAAATGAGACGGAAACCGGAGAGAGGAAAAAAAACATAGGTCCAATACAACCCCTGTACTCAAAACCCGGTAGAGAAAAAAAAAAAAGAATTGGCTAATACAAAAAAGGAATGGAAGACAACGGGGGAAAAAAAAGGGCAAGACTTCGGGGCCCTACGCGTGAGGTACCCGGCGGAAGGAGGTTGGACGCGGTCGACTCCCCCCGGGCTCACTGACTCCCCAGTCCACCCCGGTGTTCCTCAGGGCCCCCAAAAAACCCTTACTCTAGGTCACCCCGCCAAAAACCCACGAACAAACACGCAAATGACTAAATAAATACAAACCCGACAGAACTAAAAAAGGGACTCTGCGAAGCGAGGGGGGACAGCGAGCCCCCTTCACATCCCCGGGCGAGCCCCCACAATTGTCAGACCCACCCCGGGGGTTGCCCTGACAGGGTCGGTCTAGGTGGAGGAAGGGGGTGATGACCCCACACGCTCCCAAGGACACACAATAAAGTTACGATAAACCCCCCTTTATTACACCAGCAAAATAAAAAATTTCCCCAAAAAACGCACCACGCACGTCCAATAAAGCACTCCCCGCAACAAAAAGCACAATCACGATCAAACATCCCCGCAACAAAAGCACATCCAATCAAACATCCCAAAGCACACACATGCACAAACACAATCAAGCCCCCGCACCACAAAATGCACGATTATAAATAAAAATTTTTGCCCTACGACGACTTTATACAATTACGCTCCGCAATATGCAAAAACAATTATAGGAAATATTTCCCGTATGACCTTTCTCACACCATGGAGTGCGTCCCCATCCCTGCCCCTGCCAAATCCCCAGGGAGCACCCTGTCGCATAGGTGCTCCCAGCCCGGGGTTTGGGTTTTGCAGGGAGCGCCCAAAGCCGGGGACCCTGACCCCAAGCGGGCAGTGAAAAAGGTGTCCGGGGGGGGGGGGGGGGAGAGTAGCTGTTATGGGGTCCCGGACGGGGGGTTTAGGCCCGGCCCGTCCCGACGGCGGGCGGGGGGTCTACCGGCCCACGGTCCGACCAAGGCGTGGCCTCGATCGGCGTGGCCCCTCCCCCTCCGTGGGCTCAGCCGAAAGTGGCCTCGACCAGTACGTGGCCCATCCCCTCGTGCTCCAGGGAAGCCCCCGGGAGGGGGGGGGACGTTGGGGGAGAGTCGAGAGGGGGAAAGAGAAGGAGGAGGAAGGAAAAAAGGGTAAATACCCGTGGTGACCCCGAAGAGGCGGGTAAAAGGAATTCTCTTTCCCTCTGTCCCGTCGGAGGAAGGGCGAAGATGGGGGAAACAGAAAAATGATGTCCCTTTTCCCCCCCAGCCGACTGCAGGAATTGAAAGTTGACTGTACTCTCGAGAAAGGGAAAAAAACCCGGACTGGGCAGGCGCCCCCAGAGCACTTCCGCTCGAGCCAGAGCTAACCCCCTCAGCAAAGGCGGCCAAATGCCCCTGTGGTCAAGAGTGGCATACTTCAAATAAAAGAAAAGAAACACGTGCGAAGGTAAAAAGAAGGCGAGGGCGATAGACGAAAGTTCGAGAGAAAGGTACGGCCACCCCTGAACTTGCAGGATGAATAGCACGGGCGGTTGGGGAAATTTGAGAGGGGAGGGGGAAAGAACCCAATTGGGTGACCACACCAAGGGGCAACTGCACCCAAGCACCTAGGACGGATACACGACAACGCAACGACAATAAGCAAATAAGTAATTCCCCCACCCAGGTGGGGTAAAAGTCGTGGCCTGTGGCAAACTCGTGACAATGTTTGATGAATATTTTTCTTCTAAAAATGTGTGTGCAAAATGAAAGAGTGATTGAGATAGTTCCCCTTCTTTTGAATGCTACTTATCTCGTTTAAAGTGCCCGTACTGATGAAGGGGTGTTGGAGAATGCACTACTTGTTATCGAATGACCTTGTTCTTCTAATGTCAGATGACAATGAAAGAAAGAGTGAAAGAAGAATGGAGGTGCTGTGCCCATTTTATCAACTGAGTGCGTTTTTTTTCTAAAATTTGTACCACTATGAAAGGTGAATGAAAAATGTGAATGATTGTTTCTTTTCGAATATGTATGACATTTGTTGATGTGTTTGTTTTGGAAAAGTAACGAGAAATGGGGGACATGCGGATTTTGATCATGTGTGTTTTTTTATTTTTTCTTTTCTGCATGTGCTTCTACAAAAAAGAGGGCTTCCACGCGCGCACAGCGCTCCGCGCACGCGCGCTTTACACTGGATTCTACTGGGTTTTTTTTTTTTTTTTTTTTAAAAATTTTTTTTTGAAGGTTGGTAATATTTTAAGTTTTTTTTAAGTGTGTGGTTGTGTGTTGTGTGTGTGGTGTGTGTGTGTGCGTGTGTTTTTTTTTTGTTGTGGTTGTTGTTGTTGTGTGTGTGTGAAAAAATTTTGGGTTTGGGCCATTTGGCCGGTGTTTGGTGTTTTCTTCGGTTGTAAAGTTGTGATCTTAATTGTGTAAACAAAACAGCTAACGTCAGTAAGATATCTGTCATATCTAAAAACCCGGGAAACTTCTTCTCTCTCTTCCTCTCTCTTCTCTCTCTTCCCTTCTCTCCCCCTCTCTCTCCCCTCTCTCTCCCCTCCCCTCTCTCTCCCTCTCTCTCTCTCTCTTTCTCTCGTTTGTGCTTCTGCGTTTGAAGTTTCGGTTCTTTTTTCAAAGAAGATTCCCGTTGTCATCTGCGATTTAAAAAAAAAAAAAAAAAAAATGAATCAGAGCCCTTCCCCCCTCCTCCCCCCCCCCCTTTTTTTTTTTTTTTTTTTTTTTTTTTTTTGTTTGTTTTGTTTGTTTGTTTGTTAATTTCTTTGTTAAACCATGTTATGTGGAAACACAGCGCGCATCCCTTTAAGTGCGCGCATGGGGAAAATATGTGTCACGTGTACAAAAATTTAAGTTGCGTACGCTGGCACAGTATCTGTGAATGTTTCAGTGAATGTTTTGATATATTTTGCTTGGCAGGCAAAGTCCTGTGCTATCTAATTTTTCTTTTTGTGTCTAATAATGCACACACTCCCCTTTTTGGGTTTTAAAGAAGGTGCTATTGATCTTTTTATTTCTTTTTTTTTTTGGATGTTTAAGGTTTTTATTTGTGCTTATAAAAATGTATTTTTTTTTTTGTCCTTTAAGATTTTTTGTCTATTACGCTCTGTTGCTTTTTTAAGGTGGATTATTTTATTCTTTTGGTTTTCTGTATATGACAAAAGATTTTTAACGGGTGTTTTAGAAGGAGTGTATGATTTTTTTAAATTTTTATTTAAACATTTGTTAATTTGGATGTAAATTTGTTATTTCAGTAAATTTTCAGGGCCCCAATAATTTACAGAAAAGACGTGATGTTTCATTATTTGGAAACAAAAAAATTCAGTGTATTTTTTGCAAGTAGCTTTTGAGAAAACCTGGAGCAAGTATTGAGCGAATGGGGGTCCCGGGTATTTTTTAAGTTTTGCATCAAATGCAAGGGGTCGCAATTTTGTTTAAAAACAATTTTGAGTTTAAAATAAAAAAGTCATTAAAGATAGTTTGGAAATTATAAATTGTTCTAGCGAATTTAAAAAAAACAAATTCCTCTTCGTCAAAATTATGGACCAAAACAGAGATGATCCGGAAAATTTTTGAAACCTAAAAAAAGAAGAATTAATGAAAAACGTTTAAAATATAGTAATGGCCGGGGATTTTAAATTTGGGTTTTGCGCCCGAGAAGGGTTACTTAACTACAAAAGTAAACAATCCCAAAAAGGGAAAGAAGTAGTTGAAAACTGATTTAAAGCTTTGAGCTTTAAAGACATTGGAGGTTTAAACCCGGAATGTCTCCCTTACCCTGGAGAAGAGCCAACCCTTTTAAAGGCCCGGGTTGATTTTTTTCTCATTTAGATTCAGTTGTTTCATTTGTAAAAGACGAGTATTGAAAGTGGATATAGAAACCCATCATTCTGAATTTCACTAAGCCTTAAAAGTAAAAAAACGAAAAAAAATACCCCTTTTGGAAAATTTAATGATCCTTTTAAAAAAATAAAGAAATTTTAGATGAAATAAATATGGAGATTGAAAAAGTCAAAGAAGAAAATACGTAAATGCGGTTGAAAAGACATGGGAAAAACACACGCTTTCTGTCCCAGATGATGTCTTTTCGTTTTTTTGCTGAGAAAAATTTGATCAAAAAAAATTGCTATGTACAATGAAGAAAAAGAAAATTTGGCAGATGAGAGAGGGAGCTAGAGAGGATTGCGAAACTGGAGAAAGTGAAAAAAAAAACGGGAGAGACATGTTTAAAATGGAAATGAGAAAGAACAATTAAGAAAAATTCGTGAAAAGCGAATGGAAGGGGTTTATTAAGGTCCAGGGGAATGGGTAGCTGATGGGGGGGAAAGTTAGTAAATTTTTTTGCAATTAGAAAAAACGACATATGTTAGTAAAACATGGCTAAACTCTAGCCGCAAGTAAAATTTGTAGACCAGAAAGATATCATCCCAAAAAGTGCAGAGATTTTATGAAACATTATATGCTGAAAACTGGTAGTGACTGTTTAGTTGAACTTAGTGAAGATATCCTTGTATAAACGAAAAAGACGCAGAAAATTGGGGGAAAATAACGTTGAAGAGCTAGTATGTTTTGAGTAAAAAGAAAATAATAAAAGTCAGGGACAGACGGCTTTGTGCAGAATTCTTTAAAGTATTTTTGGAGAAATTAGGTGGTTTGGTAAAGGCTTAAAGCAGTTTTTGAAAAAGGGGGCTATCTTGTGTACGGGGGGGGGAAAAAAATTATAACTTTTCCTAAGGTGATAAAACCAAAAGGCAATACATAAAAAATGGAGACCTATCTCACTTTTAAATGTGATTATAAAAAAGGTCCCTGTTAGCAAATCGGTTTTTAAAGCAAGTTTTCAAATTAATTGAGAAGATCAAACAGGGTTTATCGAAAAAGATATTTGGAGTAAAATTTAAAATTGATAAAAGATATGATGCTTATTTGAAAAATAAATTTCCCGGATTGTTCTGAATATAGATTTTGAAAAAATTTCGATTGAAATGGACTTTTGTTTAAAAATATGAAAGCATTTGGTTTTCAAAAAGATTAGTGTGGATAGGTAGTTTTATAAAAATATTAAATCTGTGTAATTGTAAAAAAGGTAGGTTTCGGATTGGGTTAAAAAAAAAAGAGGCTGCAGCAAGGAGACCCCCTATCTCCTTTTTTTTGTGTTATGCGTAGAATTTTGGCTTTTGGTCGACAGAATTCCAATATCCATGGTCTCAGTCAACTGTGAAAAACAAGTTTTCAGTCGGAGATACGAATTTTTATTTAGGGGGATGTGTTCTTTTGAAAAACGGTTTTGTGTTCTTGATAGGTTTGGTTCTGTGTCAGGCCTTCATTGAATGTAGGGAAAAATTAAAGTCGTTTGGCTGGGAAGTAAGAAAATTTTTTATCTTATATGGAAAACTGGGTTTGGAAAGGAAACCCCTCTAAATTCGGTTTTGGGAATTGGTTCATAATGACTGAAAGAATGTGTAGTAAAATTACGGAAGGGCTAGCAGATGTCAAAAACTTATTCAAAAAAATGGGAAAACGACATTAACCCCTCGGTGGGGGCAATTTAAAATCTTTTCCTCTCAAAATTGACCACCCCTGGTTCATTTCCAAAAACCCCCCAGAATATTTTTTCAAAAAGTCAAAAAGGTTGTTATAAATTTGTTTGTAAGAAACCCGTAAGATTTAACGAAAAAGCACATAAAGTTTAAAAGATGGCGGCATTTGGTTTCCCGAACTAAAAAAATTTTGTTTTATCTTGAAGCTGTCCCGGATCGTAAAGCTGAGATGGGCAACTCAAGATGGGAAATTTTGTTTTTTAATTTCCTAAAGTGGTCGCTTATGAAAAAAATGGTCCCCAATTTGTTCCAAATTCACAAGTTAAACAGTTTGGGCTGAAGTTTTTTATGGTATAAAAATTTTTTATTAAAATGTTCCCCCCCAAAAACCCACTGAACTTTTGCCCAACCATTATGCCTATAAGCGATTTTAAAACGGAAAGAAGTGCATTGTATCGAAAAAAAAAAAGCAGCAAAGATATCAACTGTCCGCCCCCTTTTTTGATGACAAGGAAAGTTTTTGCCGCACACTTTTTTCAGAAAAAAAATAATTAAATATGTTTTTTTCATTTTGCTGGCTTTAAATCGATTAAGGACTATATAAAAAGTCTGGTATCACTATAAAAAACGCAAGTCATAAATTTTCATTGTGCTTTAAACATCTTTTCGCATAAATAAAAAGGGTCAAGTTGTTTTTGATTCCATTGCGAATAATCCTAAGAAAAAGTTTGGGTAAAGGGACATGAAAAAATTTTTTGTTTTCAAAATGATTGGAAATCCCGTTTTTGCACGCGCTAAGAAAGTGATGTAAGGGGCGTGGTTTCAACTGAAAATATTAAAAGGTGTTTATGCACAAATGTTTTTTTAAAAGGGGATTGGGAATTTTTTGAAAGTAAAAAACTGTAGTTTTTGCAGCCAAACCAAGATGCATTGAACCCTTGTTTTGGAAATGCCCATGTACAAGTTTTTTGGGGTGCTTCATTGGTTAAAGAAAAAAAAATGTTTGAAAGCTGGGAAAAGTCCTTTTGACAGAAGTACTCGTCATTTGGGTATGACAATACGATTGTGGGTGACACCCTTTTTACTTTATATATATTGGCGAAATATTAATAACGTTTGTAAATAAACAACACCCCGCCCAAATACAAATTTCATAAACAAATTAAAATTAGATCAAAATTGAGGAAAATATTGCATATTTTAAATTAAACCCTGCAGATTTTTTGACGATGGGGGCTACGCCCCTTGGGGATACTGTTTAAAAAAATTATATCCTTTTCTCTTTCTTTTCTTTTCAAAAAAAAAAGTTGCACTAAAAGATTTAAAAAATGTAAGATGAAGTGTGTAAATGAAAAACTTTTTTTTGCATTTTTAGGGCTGATTTAATATTTTGCCAAAACAATGATGTGAAAAAATCCGTCGCATGATTTTTCTTGTTCATCCCCCGCTTCTTCTCTCTCTCTCTCTTCTCTCTCTCTCTTTTCTCTCTTCTCTCTTCTCTCTGTTTAGATAATGTTTGCTGAATTTGTAATTCCTTGTTTGGGGTATTTTTTCTTTATTTCTTTATGTAATATTGTCTTCCCCGTATAATACTGTTGGAAGCAAAAATTTAAAAAAAAAGGGTTTAAAAAAAAAAAAAAAAAAATATGTATGACCCCCCAAAATTTTTGTACTAATCAAAAGGAAAATAAAGGGTTTTGTTTTTCCCAAATTGAACGAAAACGTTCCTTCCCGGGTTTTGTGTATTTTAAACAAAGCGAAAAGATTGTTTTTTTCGTGTTGAATGACCGTTTTTCTTCTTGCACGATGTTCGGACCCAAATTTTTCCCCTGTCATTGGCAAACAGTGCAATTAATGCGTGTTGTAATAGAAGAGAAATAGTAACTGTGAATGGTGAGGTAACTTACAGAAAGCTTTTGATGTAGATTTTTTAAATTGGGGCGAACGAAAAGTATCATTTTTTCATGGAAAGGAATGGCTTGCTTTCTAAATTATTGATTTAAAAATTTGTTTTGTAATAACATCGTTTGATTTTTTTTTTGTTTGGTAGAGACGTTTCTTGAAAAATTTGAAGTCGTATGTATTCAACAATCATAAGGTTTTCTGTAAACCTGCTCTTCAATTTACAAGACACGGAAGACGATCTGGAGGTGTTATATGTCTTATCAAAACGGAACTGTTACCCTTCGTACAAGAGCTACCAACTGACTTAAATAATACGATGATGTTCAATATTTCTAAAGATGTGTTTGGTTTTTCTAAGAATGTTCTTTATGTATGTACATATGTTCCGCCGGAAAATTCACCCTACTATGTTTACTATGATATTGATAATGGCATAAGTGTTTTGGAAAATTGCCTTTTTGATGTTATGCTTAGTATGCCTGATATGTATTTACTTCTGGCTGGAGATCTAAATAGCAGAATCTCTAATATTTGCCAGGAATTTACAACAGAAAAGTGTCCTTTCAGCATACACAACGGAACCTTCATTAACAGAGGTTCCGAAGATAAGACATTGAACAGGTATGGTAAGCTGTTGTTAAACATGTGTACTGCGCTAGATATGTGCATTTTAAATGGTGTGTGGACGGCGACCGTCAAGGTCGTTTCACATACATTTCAGAGACAGGAACAGTGTGAATGACTATTTCATAATTTCCTATGACTTGTTTACCCTTGTTAATCTATCGTGCAACCTCAGTGTAAATGAACGCATAGAGTCCGACCATCTACCTCTTGTGTTCAACATAAATTAAAACATGAAGTAAGAAATGGAAAAGACATAAAGAAAAAGACACAATTTATGATAAGTATGTATGGCAAGGTGAATATGCTAATACTTTTCATGATCTAATGAGTAGTCAACGTGCACTATTAATGCTTGAGGAAGCTGTTAGTCTCATGGATGATGATGTTAATGCCGCATTAAACATATTTAATGCTTGTATAAAAGAACAGGCAGAGTGCATGAGAAAACAAATGAGAATAAATACTAATCAACAGAATGATGATTGGTTTGACGTGAATGTTATAAAACTAAAAACGACGTGCAACAGCTTCTGCGAATATCCAGAAAGACGCTAGACGATGAAGACAGAGACGTTTATTGTAAAACTCGAAGGGAATATAAGAATCTTTTGAAGAGGAAGGAGAACGAATATAATTCTACTTTATTATGCAATTTGATTAATTCAGTAAACGATCAGAGAGAGTTCTGGAAGCATATGCGTAAAACATCAGTTAGAAAAAGTAATACGTATAATAATATTTCAGTCAATGACTGGTATAGGCATTTCAAAGAACTTCTCGAAAAAGATATTGAAGAAGACGTGCAAGAAGTAGAAGAAGCTGCCTCTCTTGATATTGATAGTGAAGCAGGTGTCCTCGACCGCCCAATTTCAAGAGCAGAAGTAATCTCAGCGATTAAAAAACTAAAGAACAGAAAAACTGCGGGCCCTGATGGTATAGTTGGAGAATTGTTTAAAAACGCTGGAAATGCCGTAACTGATTTTTTGGTCATATTTTTTAATGTACTTTTTGACAAAGGGATATTTCCTGATGACTGGACAGAGTCGATTATATTGCCATTATTCAAGAAAGGTGAAGTCAACGATCCAGGCAACTACAAGGGCATATCACTTTGTGATATAGGTAGTAAATTATATAGTTCAATAATTAACTGTAGATTGCAAGAGTGGGTCGAACATAATAATAGCACTGGCGAGTGGCAGGCAGGTTTTAAGAAAGGTTATTCAACTATCGACCAAATGTTTACACTTTTAGCTATTATACAGAAACAGTTTTCATTGAATCGCAAATTATACGTAGCCTTCATTGATTTCGAAAAGGCATTTGATTCAGTCTCCAGAAAATTACTTTGGCCAATACTTAAAAAGAATGGAATAAAGGGTAAGATACATCGATGTATTAAGAGCATGTATGATTGTGTAAACCGAGGGTTAGATGTGGTGGAGATTTTACAGACTATATAATGTGCACAAAAGGGGTGTGAAACAAGGGGATGCCTGTAGTCCTGTTTTGTTTTCCCTATTTATCAACGAATTAGCGCAAGAAATAATAGAGAACGGAAGACATGGTGCAACCCTGTCTCCAGATACTGTTGAACTGTTTATTTTGTTATTAGCAGATGATATAGCTTTATTGTCAGAAAACCCCAGTTGGCCTCCAGACCCAGTTGAACAGTTTATGTATTGCAGCATCTAGACTCCAACTTAAGGTGAATATGAGAAAGAGCAATATTGTTGTATTTAGAAAAGGAGGTTACCTTGCAGCAAGAGAGAGGTGGTCGTTCAATGGGGAACAAATGGATGTTGTTAACTGTTACAAATATCTAGGTATTATTTTTCTACCCGGCTCAGTTTTGTGGCTGCATGTAAAGATCTCGCTAGCAGGGCAAGAAATGCATTACTATTTATTCTGCAACGATTGTACAAACTTAATAATACTTCGCTTAAAGTAATGTTAAAAATGTTGATACTCAGGTGCAACCATTGCCCTCTATGGTGCTGAATTGTGGGGACTGGATGCGACTGCTGTTCATATTGAAACGGTTCATTTGTATGCTCTTAAAAGGTTTTTAGGAATCCATATAAAAACACCCAACGAGTTAGTTTATGGAGATACCGGACGTTATCCTATTTATATAAATTCACGTGTGCAATGTGTTAGATACTGGCTAAAGAATTACGGATGATGATAACAGGTTACCCTTGAAAGCTTATAGAATGTTATTTTGGTTGGATTCACGTGGTAAGACTACATGGGCGTCAAGTGTTCGTAAGATACTATTTTTAAATGGCTTTGGATTTGTATGGCTGAACCAGGGGGTGGAAAATGTAAAACATTTTTTGCAAGTATTTCGTCAGAGACTCATAGATAACAGGTGGCAGTGCTGGCATGAACATATTCAGGAAAGTGATAGGTTTTCATGGTACAGGACGTTTAAATCATCTAATAATTGCGAAATGTATCTTTCACTTGATATTGATAGACATATTAGAAATTACATGACGAAGTTTAGATTTGGTGTGTCAGACATAGCAGTGCATCGTCAACGGTATAATGTTATTTCTGACAGCAGTTTGATATGCCCGCTCTGTCAAAGGCAAACGATGATGAAATACACTTTTTGTTCATGTACCCTGTTCTCAGTGACTTACGGCAGGAATATATTCCATTCAAATATTATGTAAACCCATGTCAGTTTCGTGTCAGTCTACTAATGGCGAATGAAAATGAAAATTATTGTGAGGAATTTATGCATATATTTGTATAGAGCTTTTAAGAGGCGAGCTGTTATGTTTACTTAATAAGTGTATGAAGGCGCCGATGTTGTATGAATACCGCTTCATTAGAATGCAGTTAATACCTGGGTCAGTAGATTGTACTTCATGCGCTGGTATAACAGATTGTACTTCATGCATTTTCGTGTTATGTTATTGTTGTTGTTACACGCACCATGCTTTGTTTTGAGAATACACCCCTTCAGAAGGGGCTTTGGCCTATCCTGAATAAAATTTCATTTCATTTCATTTCATTTCATTTCATTTCATTTCTCTGATTGTCTCTCTCCCTCTTTTACTTTCTCTCTCTGTCTCTTACTGTCTGTCTGTCTGACTTTCTGTCTTTCTATCTGTCATTCTCTCTCTATATCTCTCTCTCTCTCTCTCTCCCTCTCTCTGTCTCTGTCTCTGTCTCTCTCTCTCTCTCTCTCTCTCTCTCTCTCTCTCTCTCTTCTCTGTCTCTCCACTTTCTCTGAGAGTAACTTCTTTATACAGATATCAGAGGAATACAAAGCTAAGGCTTGAATCCTTCTACCCATTGTGCAGTATTAATCTTTGGTACTTTGAATCTTGACAATCAGATGACAGGTCACTTTGCATATTCCTGATCAAAGTCACTCTGAATACTACTAATCAAATTTTAGGCCGATATGTTATCATTCAAAGACAATACATAACAACGTGCATATACAGGAAGTATACAAAAAGATCTTACATGTTTACACGCAAATTTGTGTAATCATACATGTACTGACCATATCACAAACATGAGAAAGGGAGGAGCGAGAGAGACAGACAGACAGACAGACAGAGACAGAGGGGCAGACAGACAGACAGACAGACAGACAGACAGTGGTTGAGAGAGGAGAGGCTGAGAAAGAGAGTGAAAGACATGGAGAGACAGAGACAAAGACACAGAGAGAGAGAGACTGAACTGTATATTCATATTGATGTATCACCATCAGTTAATGAAACAGTAAAATAAAAAAGTCAAGAGTGAACATTCATTCATTTGCACAACATAAACACACCATAAATAGGACAGGCATGTTACATGAACATACTTCAACACATTAATTACTTAACACAGACAATGTTTGAACATTCCCCCCAACTCACAGATATGCAAATGCTTTTAGATACATAGACCTAACGTATCGATGCCTATGTGACCAAGCAAGTTAGAATGAGGAGGGGGGGGGGGAGGGGAGGAAGGAGAGAGAAAGAGCGAGAGACAAACAGAAAAGAAAAAGAGACAGACAGACAGACAGACAGACAGACAGACAGACAGACAAATAGAGACAGACGGCCAACAGACAGACAAACAGACACTTAAACACACAGAGACACAGTCAAAAGCTCTGTGTCAGTTGCCCTTACTGCACAGGTCCATCGGGTCGAGATCGGTACACACAGCACCTGACGTACATTTGTCATCTGCTAGCATGCAGATTTGACCCACTTCCAGTTCTGTGAAGAAAAAGAACAAAATCAATATTTTTCACCGCTGTTCTATATTCATCTCTCTCTATCTATCTCTCTCTCTGTCTCCTCTCTCTCTCTCTCTCTCTCTCTCTCTCTCTCTCTCATTCTCCATATGTGTGCACAACTGCTCAACATAAAGAAATCTGAAATGAGGCAGAGAGCGGTAAACCGTAAATAACAAACACGAACGGTAACTCTTGCTACTATGATGAGAGAAATGTACTCCTACTACTCCCTTACAACATCCAATCGCCTAGCAGAAATGACAACACAGAGCACACAACTTTGTTTCTTGCTCTTTGTAACTTTCCATCGCCTTAAACTCTTCAAACCCACTGTACGTAATAAATCAATCCTTCTATGACTGTTGTTTACCAACTTATTTCTTGATGTCCCCATTAACAAAAAGAATTCTTTAAAAAGCAGCTGCTTTTACAAATTACTATTGAACAAAATCTCACACACATTCAAGCACACCATTGCATGCACGTACACATATTGTTCATCTAACAAATACTGAAGAGAGAGAGAGAGAGAGAGAGAGAGAGAGAGAGGAGAGAGAGAGAGAGAGAGAGAGAGAGAGAGAGGAGAACACTGAATACTGAGTCGTTATTTCATGTTGATTTGTTATTCTCGATTTGGGTTGCCCACTCTCATACACTAAAACACATAATGAAGATAATGTTTAAACAATCCATCTGAGTCACAAATATGTAAACAATTGCAAGTGCACAGACAGTGAAAATGTGAAAGCCTCAAAGCCAGAGAGAGAGAGAGAGAGAGAGAGAGAGAGAGAGAGAGAGAGAGAGAGAGGAGGGGAGGGGGGACTCTTTATCTGGTGCCCTTACTACACAGGTCGTCGGGGTCGAGATCGGTACAGACAGCTCCTGACGTACATTGGTCAGATCCAAGGCTGCAGATTTCATCCACTTTCAACTCTGTAAAATAATGGAACGATGAAGTGCAGAAACTGCATTTCTGCAATTCTCTAGCATCATCATCATCTCTCTCTCTCTCTCTCTCTCTCTCTCTCTCTCTCTCTCTCTCTCTCTCTCTCTCTCTCTCGCTCGCTCGCTCGCTCGCTCTCTCTCTGTCTGTGTGTCTGTGTAAGTCTCTCTCTCTCGTTCTCTCTCTCTCTCTCTCTCTCTCTCTCTCTCTCTCTCTCTCTCTCTCTCTCTCTCTCTTTCTCTTTCTCTCTCTCCCTGTCTCCATCTGTCTGTCTGCCTGTCTCTCTCTCTCTCTTCTCTCTCTCTTTCTGTCTCTCCTTCCTTCTCTCTTTGCGCACCTTCTTTATACACAGATCAGACGAATATAAAGCTAAGGCTTGAACTCTTATATCCACCGTGCAGTATTAATCTTTGGTACTTTGAATCTTGATAATCAGATGACAGGTCACTTTGCATCTTCCTGATCAAATTTTTGACCGATATTCTATCATTCATTGATAACACATTAATAACGTCTATATAAAGGAAGTGCACACAAAAGTTCTTACACATTTATCCGTACATTTGTGTGAACATACACGTACTGACAATTTTTACAAACATGAGATAGTGAGGGAGCTAGAGAGTGACAGACAAACAGACGTACAGAGGGATACAGACATACAGACAGAAAGAAAAGAGTAGAGTGAGGAGAGAGAGAGAGAGAGAAAGAGGGAGAGACAGACAGATAGGCAGACAGACAGACAGACAGACAGAGAGGCAAAAATAGAAAGACAGAGTAAAACTGAACTGTTTATTGATATTGATGTGTCACCATCAGGGAGAGGTCCCATTCAAGCCTGCCAGCCGAATTCTGAACACAACTCACAAGAGACCTGTTGGTCTCATGATGTTATAGTGTATATGCCTTAATCTTATGTGTTTCCTTTCTTCTCTTCATTCGAAAACATTCGGCTTTTATATTGTAATGGCGCATGGAACCTCACCAGGGACAGGCGTCACTTTTTCTTTAATGACTTAAGTTATTATTATTATCATTATTAATGAAACAGTAAAAGTTAAAAAGTCAGACATTTAACATTCTTTCATGTGCACAACAAATACACACCGTAAAAAGGACAGGTGTATTACATAAACATATTTCAACACATGAATTACTTAACACAGATAATGTTCTAATATTTCACCAGAGTCAGAGATATGCAAAACAACGTAATGTATGAGTTCTTATGCGTGCAAGCAAGTTAGAAGGGGGGGGGGGGGGGTGAAGGAGAGAAGAGAGAGAGAGAGAGAGAGAGAAGAGAGAGAGAGAGAGAAGAGAAAAGAGAGAGAGAAAGAGAAAGGCATACAGACAACCAGAGACAGACTGGCCAGCAGACAGACAGACAGACAGACACTTAGACACATAGAGACACAATCAAAAGCTTGGTGACAGCTTCCCTTACTGCACAGGTCCATGGGGTCGAGATCGGTACAGATAGCACCAGAGGTACATTTGTCATCTCCTAGCTCGCAGATTATACCCACTTCCAATTCTGCGAAAAAAAGAAGAAAAAGAATAAAAAAAAATTTGCATTGTTGTTCTACGTTCATGACTCTCTCTCTCTCTCTCTCTCTCTCTCTCTCTCTCTCTTTCTCTCTCTCTCTCTCTCTCTCTCTCTCCTCTCTCTCTCTCTCTCTCTCTCTCTCTCCTCGTATGTGTGCACAACTGCTCTATATAAGTGAATCTTTAAAAACGCAGGTAACCTAAACCGTAAATAACAAACACGAACGGTAACTCTTGCTCCCATCATGAAAGAAATGTACTCCCATAACTCCAATTGTTCTATGATTGTTGTTTACCAAATTATTTCTTGATGTTCGTATCAGAAGAAAAAAAACAGCTGCTTTTACAAATTGCTATTTAACAAAACAGCACACACATTCAAGCACACGATGGTACGCACGTACACACATTGTTCATAAGACAAATACTGAAGAAACAGAGAGAGCGAGGGGGAGAGAGAGACTGAGAGAGAGAGAGAGAGCCAGAGACAGAGAGACAGAGAGAGAGAGAGACAGAGAGACAGAGAGAGGAGAACACGAATACTGAGTCTTTATTTCATAATTATTGATTTGTTACCTTCGGTTAAGGGGAAAAAGAGCTGTTTATTCATGTATACGCACAGACTATTATACATGAAAAAAACAGATGTGAATACTTGGGGTTGCACACGCGTATGCACGAAGCACATATTGAAGATAATGTTTAAACAATCTATCAGAGTCACAAATATGCACACAATTGGAAGTGCACAGAGAGAGAGAGAGAGAGAGAGAGAGAGAGAGAGAGAGAGAGAGAGAGAGAGAGAGAGAGAGAGAATGAGAGAGAGAGATCTTTATTTGTTGCCCTTACTACACAGGTCGTCGGGGTCGAGATCAGTACAGACAGCTCCTGACGTACATTGGTCAGATGCAAGGCTGCACATTTCATCCACTTCCAACTCTGTAAGATAATGGAACGATGAAGTGCATAAACTGCTTCTCTGCAATTCTTTATCAACATCGTCATCATAATCATCATAATCTCTGTCTCTCTTTCTATCTTTCTCTATATGTGTAACTCTCTCTCTCTCTCTCTCTCTCTCTCTCTCTCTCTCTCTCTCTCTCTCTCTCTCTCTCTCTCCTCTCTCGCACTGTCTGTCTCTGCCTGTCTCTCTCTCTTTCTCTTTTTTTCTGTGTCTGTCTGTCTGTCTGTCTGTCTGTCTGTCTCTCTCTCTCTCTCTCTCTCTCTCTCTCTCTCTCTCTCTCTCTCTCTCTCTCTCTCTCTCTCTTTCCTTATCGCTGAGTGCCATTTCTTTATACAGACACCAAAGGAATACAAGGCTACGGCTTGAACTCTTATACCCACCGTGGAATCTTTGGTAATTTGAATCTTGATAATCAGAGGTCAAGTCCCTTTGAATATTTGTGATCACATTTTAGACCGATATTCTATCATTCAAATAGAACACATAACAACGTTTATATAAAGAAAGTATACAAAAAAGTTATTACACATTAATGCGCACATTTGTGTGATCATACATGTACTGACAATATCACAAACATGAGAAAGGGAGGGAGCGAGAGAGAGCGAGAGACAGAAAGACAGACAGACAGATGTAGAGACATGGATGGGTAGAGAGAGGAGAGAGAGAGGGAGACAGAGACAGAGACAGTACGAGAGACAGAGACAGAGATACGGGGGGGGGGAGTCTGAACTGTTTATTCATATTGATGTATTACTGTCAGTTAAAGAAACGCGGCAGTTAATTTTTTTTTATCAGATATTCAACATTCATTCATACGCACAACATATACACACGTAAAAAGGACAGGCGTGTTACGTAAACATACTTCAAAACATTGATTACTTAACACAGATAATGTTTTAACATTCCACCCGAGTCAGAGATGTGCAAATGCCTTACGATACATAGACCTAATGTATGAATGCTTTTGTGAGCAAGCAAGGGAGAAGCATGGGAGGGGGGGTGAAAGAGAGAGAGAGAGAGAGAGAGGAGAGAGAGAAGAGAGAGAGAGAGAGAGAGAGAGAGAGAAAAGAGAAGGGAGACAGACAGACAGGCAGATACACAGACAGACACACAGAGACAGACTGGCCAACAGACAGACAGACAGACACTTAGACACATAGAGACACAGTCAAAAGCTCTGTGTCAGTTGCGCTTACTGCACAGGTCGTTGGGGGTGAGATCGGTACACACAGCACCTGACGTACATTTGTCATCTGCTAGCATGCAGATTTCACCCACTTCCAGTTCTGTGGAGAAAAAAAAAAGAAGAAAAAAAAAATTGCACCACTTAGCTACGTTCATGACTCTCTCTCTCTCTCTCTCTCTTTTCTCTCTCTCTCTCCTCTCTCTCTCTCTCTCTCTCTCTGATTGTCTCTCTCCCTCTTTTACTTTCTCTCTCTGTCTCTTACTGTCTGTCTGTCTGACTTTCTGTCTTTCTATCTGTCATTCTCTCTATATATCTCTCTCTTTCTCTCTCCCTCTCCCTCTCTCTGTCTCTGTCTCTGTCTCTCTCTCTCTCTCTTCTCTCTCTCTCTCTCTCT